>BQNB010108703.1:0-18061 GCA_026074375.1 Tanacetum coccineum
CTTTTCATTAAACTTAAAGATTACAAGACTTGAAAAATAACTGATAATAAGCTACAAGTGACTGAAAAAAAATAAGCTGAAAGGATAACATTTGAGCCCTATTTATACTAAACTAAGCTAAGTCTTCATTCCTTGCTTGTATGTTTCTTTTGTGAGTGGTTCAACAGCTGTGTTTGTTCTGTGAGTGTCTTCAAAAATCAATCCCAGCCATCCAAGATAATTGTGCTTCTTTGCAATCCATCACAGCCCTTGAATCTTCTTTATCTTTGAAAAAGTTGAGGATTGCCAAGGTGTCATGGCAACATGTGACATGGGGGAGGTAGTGGAGGTGGAAGAGAGGTTTTATCCAGGGGTGATATTGGGGTTGCAGGGTAAAAGGATGGAAAGGTAAAAGATGTACAGTACTTGGGTTTTGGGAATGGCGGGAAAGGGTTATAAAAGAGCAGGGGTGAGGTTTGGTGATTTGACATATTTGGCCCCTCAACCTTTATTCTTGTATTGCACTCTTTGTCCTTGTGGTGATGAAGTTTTTCGGGGTTGCCAAGTTAAACCCTTGAGGGTGTATGGTGTAATTACACCACACGTCCTTGTGGTAATACAACTTTGGGAGGATGGCAAAAACGACCCCTAAATGTATATCCATGTATTGCAAAGCTAGTCCTTAAGTGATACAATTTTAAGGGTTTGGCAATTTCAGCCCCTAAAGTTGTATTTTCCATTGCTTTGACTTCTTTTTTACTTTGACTTTGACTTTGGCTTCGATTTGACTTGGGCTTTGTCGGGGTTGACTTTCCTGTTGACTTTTTGACTTTGACTGACTTTGGCTTCGATTTGACTCTGTCTTCACATACTTTTCCATTCCGTATTCAGCTTTGTCGTTTTTGGCTTTGTTTTTCGTCCTTTTCTTAATATCCGTTTCCTGCACAACACAAATGCAAAACAAACATATATTGGCAGTTTTTTGTCTGTTTTTGGTCATTTAAGTCCGTTTTTAATGGAAAAAGGTATGTGTAGTTTAGCACATACCAAAATCCCCCATACTAAGGTATTGCCGTGTCCTCACGCAATGTTATGAAGTAAACACTTAAGAAAACTAAGAATCTCGATCCCCCTCGACTAATAACTTTGAAAAGTAGCTAAGTGTTCGTCAAAGGAGATAAAGAACTAATAGTTTTGACAAGTCCCGTTTTCACTGACTCGCTTCTTCTCACCCCTTTTTATATACCAATAAATATAAATACACAACAAGGATCAGAATCCGCGAGACCAATGAAACCGGAAGTAGTATAGGGTGTCTCCGGTCGTTATGTCCCAACGAGGCTTGAATGGAAAATCGAAAGGACCAATAGATAATCGATGTGTTGAATATGACAAGAGAATGATTGGGTCACTAACACTAATAAGCAAATGCACGAGAAAGAAGCAAGGAAAATAAGCATAGAGCAGGCCCCTAAAAGCTAAGATGGTAAAAAACACTTAAACTTTATACTATGACACAATTTAAGCTCAAATAAGACTTGAAGGGTAAATAAATAAGCTAAGTAACTCTAAAATAAGCAAATTCAAAAAGCAATTAAGCTAATTAAGAAAGAAGAAAAACTCAGCAGTACTAACAACTGTACTTCAGTAAAATACTAACTTGGTGTTTGTACTGCTAGCTTTAAGTTTTAGTACTGCTTGCTTAGGTTAGTAATGCTAGCTTTAACAAAAAAAACAATATTGAATACAAGGAAATAAGCATATAAGCTAAAACAGATATTTAAACTAACCCTAATAAGCACTCAAGGCATAAGAATAAGCAACTAAAGTAAACTAAAAATGGCAAATAAGCTAATAAAAAGCTACAATCTGATCAACTACTAAAATTGCTTTGAAAAGGCGAATAAGCTTAAATAAGCTTACTCCTAAAGACAGTAAAGGAAAATGGTTTAATCTACTCTAAAAAGCTAAGGAAATCTTATATAACATTACATAATAAGCTATAAGCAAAAATAAACAACCATACTAACAAGTTTTAACTAACAGGGGTACTAACTTGGAGTTTGTATATGCTAGCTTTTTAAAAGTTCCAAGGAGAACTAGCAGTACTAACTATGGGAAGTTACGTACTGCTAGTTGAAAATACCCCTGAAAGTTTTCAAAAATTCATTTTTCTTTTTTTATTAAGCTGTTTTGATTCCATAATTCTATTAAAAAACAGATTATCAATAACAAAATAAGACATTTTTATAAGCAACTTTCAATCAAGAATATAGCACTTTAAATAAGCTAAATCAATTCTAACAGTTTTTTTAAATAAGCATACTAGCCTAGTACTACTTGGGAAAGTGACACAACTTATTTTCTAACATTAACAACTAAGCAAGATAAGCAATAAACATTATATTAAAGCATAAATAAGCAAATATAGGTAACAATAAGTACTATAAGCAGTAGTTCTTTGTAGTAATAAGTAAAGTAAGAAAAAGAGGGGGTGAGACTTACAACACCCTTGCTCAAAACAGGCCCTAAACCTAGAATCTACAAGATATTGCTTGTATAAATCAACAGCTAGTAGTGTCCAATAAGCCCATCCAGGAACATGGCCTTTTCCATCTCATTAATTAAGCTTTGTGGTGTATTTTGGAGAGTGATTTTTGTGTTTTCTCTTAAATAATTAAACTTTTTAGGTTTACTTAATATAAAAGCAGTTAATAAACAAGCTGGTATTTGAGAGCCTTTTTTGAACACAAAACAACACAATTAAGATACTTAACACTTGGAATTATAAAGTGACTTAAAATCTCAAATTTGCATTGAAACTTGAAAGTGTTACAAAACTGAAAGTAAAAGCTGTAAATGACTTTAAGAACTGAAATAAGCTAAGTTATATTGAAAATTAAGCTACGATATTGTAAGATAAAAAAAACTAGTTGCCTCAAAGGCTTACAAAAGGCTCTATTTATAGCCGAAGTCTTCTTCTTTGGGTCTTCCAACTGTGCTTCTTTTGTGAGAGCAAAAACAAAGTGTGCTTGTTGTGTGAGGTGATTCTAAAACAAATCCCAGCCTTCAATTTCTTTTGTGCTTCTTTGGAGTCAATCACAGCCATCGAAATTTCTTGGAAATGGTGAGGGATTGCCAACATGGCAATTATAAGCAAGGGGGATAGTAGAGTGGTTGAAATGATTTATCTAGGGTGTTTGAGTGGTTTGCAGGGTAAGAGGTATGGGAGGACATCCCTTAGCTGTACCTGGGTTTTGTTGGGCGGGAAAGATGGAGTTTGGGTAGGTTGACAGCTTTGGCCCCTCATTTCTTATAACTTTGTTGCAAACTTCGCCCGGTTTGCAATTTCGACCCTTGTCTTTTACTTTTGTAATACAACTTGAGGTTTGGCAATTTTAGTCCCTTAAGTTGTATTTTCTTCATTTGGCTGACTTTTGACTTTGACTGACTTTGGCTTTTCCATCCCGTGCTTGGTTTGGTTTGTTTTTGGCTTTCTTTTTGAATATCCGTTTCTGCACAATTCAAATGCAAAACATACAAATACAATGTATCTTTGGTACGTTTTTTAGTCTTGTTTAATGTCCGTTTTTATGGGAAAATGGTATGTTAATTAAGCAATTACCAATATCCCCCATATAAGGGTATTGCCGATAGTCTCACGCCAATGTTATTGAAGTAAACACTCCAAGAAAGAAAAACTAAAGAATCTCGAACCCTCTCGACTAATTACCTGGAAAGTAGCAAAGTGTTTGTCCAAGGGGAACTAAAGATCAATGCTTCGGACAAGTCCCGTTTTCACCAAAAAAAATTTTAATATGCACACTTACTATCCCTAATATTTTTGTTTTCCTCTTTTTCTTTTCTGGACTGTCTGTTCGACATTCCTTTATTTTATAATAATACTGGGTCATAGAATGAGACAGCGTCCTTAGAATAATCTACGGATGTTTGACGGTTTAAAAATTCATCGTCATCAGATTTTTCACTAGCTCCAAACCTAGCAATTTAAAAAAGATCGTTTGTCAATATAAGTCTAAAAGGTTATAGCATCGTCTTATGAAATTGTGAACATTTTATCTCCAAACTTGGATTATATGATTTAAATGTGTGTACTCATTTCAACTCAACCATAGATCAACTTATTTCCATAGTCGTAATTCAAGATATGAACATGACTCAAAGCAACAACTTATTAGGACCTTGTAACTTGATTTTAAAGAACGAAAATTTAACTGTAGAACTTTTTGCAACATCTTCATTATCATAATCATAAGTTCTTACAGCTAGGAATGCGTTGCTTAGTTTGAACACCTACTTAGGCTTCGCTCCTTAGTAGGATATCACAACCAACGACTGGTGTTTTTAGTTTGAAAGCCCACCCCGTTGCTAGCGTAGTGGGAAATCACATCAACACCTTCTTCCTAATATGGCTAAGGATAGGTGTCTTAGTTTGAACCCCCACCTAGACCTCGCTTCCTGGTGAGATATCACAACACACCAAATCCCTAGAAGTAAAGATGTCTTAGTTTGAACCCCCACCTCGTGGTTAGCGGAGTGGGATATCACGACACATCTTTTACTTGCTCCATATACTCAAATGTATGCTTCATTGGCATAATTTCAATATTCATGCATTTTTGCATTCATATTTAATTCATGCTTCTTTGGCATTTTAACTTTCAAATTATTAAGAACAGAAAAACTTCGCTTTAAAGAATCAAGTTATAAATTTGAAGCTTTTTCTAAAAACATCGATTGACTTAGTTGAATTGAAAAGAGCACGTATGATTAGGTGGATTAGAAGCTAATGGGAGAAAAAGCCACAAGTTACTCATATAAGTTTTAGAAGAATCTTGCTCAGCACATAAACTTATATTTAACTCTATCACTTCTTGTTCTTCACCTTATTAAAATTCGAAGCAATAGAATTCGTGAAAGCTTAGCCTACAATTGAGGAACTAGCTAGGGCTCAAACATCACGATGAGTCAATATTATTCTCACGAGTCAAAAATTATTCTCATTCTACCCATTAGGAAAGTCGAAACTGTGACAAAACACTTATTTTATTTTTGAAATTTTTTCATTTTTTTGGTATTTTTGCAAAAATTTGGTGGTAAAAACGGGATTACATGACAACAACGGCTGCAGGCAAAATCAAATCGAAGACCCCCCCATACTAGAACTAAACATCGTCCTCGATGTTTTGAAAGGGGTACCTACGTAAATCTAAGGCCGTTTATTAAGTGTGCCAAAAGATAAAACGTTAGTCGATTAGATTAGGATATTGGATTCCCAAAATGAAGCTGAGGATGTGAAACTCTTGTGAATGAACGGCAAAACTGAGAGCACGAGAGTCTTCACAATCCGGGCAATCCTGGACAATTAACAACACAAACACGAAACACGGGTAATGGAAGAGGCGAGCCTCCACACAACAAGAAAACACTTATTCATTTTTACACAATACTACGATAAGCATGGGGTGCCTCCCACGAAGCGCTTGTTTAAGGTCGCTATGCTTGACCCGTCCCCGAATTTATTGGTTCATGGGGAATGTCTGGAGATCTGGGACTACCAATTGTGGTACGTCCCCTCCAAAGTAGTGCTTTAAACGATGACCATTCACTTTGAAATTTGGCCCGGAGTTTTGGGATAACTCGACAGTGCCATATGGAAAAACTTGGGTTACAGTGAATGGTCCACTCCAGCGGGTCTTAAGCTTGCCTGAGAAAATCTTCAATCTAGAGTTAAAGAGGAGGACTCGATCACCGACGTTGAAAACGCGGTTTTTGATCTTGGAGTCATGGATTCTCTTTGTTTTCTCCTTGTAAATTAAAGAATTCTCGTAGGCATGATCACGAAGTTCATTAAGTTCGTTGAGCTGAACTTTCCTGTGATCACCCGCGGTTCTGATATCAAAGTTTGTATGCTTAAGGGCCCAGTAAGCTTTGTGCTCGAGCTCAATCGGAAGATGACATGCCTTCCCGTACACTAACTTGTATGGAGTACACCCGATGGGTGTTTTGTAAGCCGTGCGGAAAGCCCAAAGTGCGTCATCTAATTTATCCGACCAAGAGGCATGATTTTCGCCCACGGTCCTTTCAAGAATTCGTTTCAAACCACGATTGGATACCTCAACTTGTCCACTTGTTTGTGGATGATACGCGGTGGAGAGACGATGAGTGACTCCGTATTTAAGCATGACCTTTGCAAATTGGTCATTGTAAAAATGGGTTCCGCGATCACTTATGATTGCACACGAGGGCCACCAAATCTTTGCGTAAGAGAATTTAAGAAATTTGCAAGACACACGGGCGACCATTATTGGGGCGCTTTTGCTTCAACCCATTTGATAAATAATCAACGGCCACGATATATATTTTGTTCCCTTTAAGACGGGAAGCGGCCCCATAAAAACAATGCAGCCACATGTCAAAGATTTGCAGTAAACAATTGATAGAGTTTTTTGTGGCATCGTCATCACGTTCAAAATTTTTGCCTTGACGTTGACAATATGTCCGCATACGGGTGACACAGTCATGGCATCCGTGTAGAACATGGGCCAATAAATCCTGAATCGAAGATCTTTTTAGCGGTGTAATTGGCACCGTAGTGTCCCCCGGTGGGTCCACTGTGGCAAGCTTTGAGAATGTCAAAAGCTTCTTGCCCCGAAACACAACGCCTAATCACTTGATCAGCACATATCTTAAATAAGAAGGGGTCGTCCCAAAAGTAATGTTTGACGTCTTTGAAAAACTTTCTTTTCTGCTGAGACGACATTCCTTTGATCACAAAATTCCCCGCATGGTAGTTTGCAAAATCGGCAAACCATGGGGCATTATCATCACCACGAAAGGTAACCATCCCAAGTGTCTCGAGAGGAAATGTTCCGAATTTCCCCTTTTTCTCGAGCTCACTTTGATGTGGATTTTCAAGTCTAGAAAGGTGGTTCCAGTCGGCAAGATTTCTGCTCCTTTTTTATTCACGGATAACCGAACACTCAAAATCTTGGAGCAACAAAATCCACCGAGCAATCTTGGCTTAGCATCCTGCTTAGCAAGCAGATACTTTAGAGCCGAATGGTCCGTATACACTATGCTTTTGGACAAGACAAGATATGGCCAGGGAATTTCTCGAAAGCATACACTACGTCAAGTAATTCTTTTTTCTTCCTTGTAATGTAATGGCTATGAGCCTCGGAGGAAGCATCCATTATTTTGCTTGCATAGTGTAATCGGCTGGAAGTGCTTGGTCTTATATGTGTTGCCCTAGACATTGCCGACCAACAACAACAGCAAAATCACTTCCTATTGCATCAACACAGATTATCAAAAGGCAAAGATCCCAATCGGGAGCAAGCTAGAAATAGGAGCCTTGGGAGGCCGTAGGGGAGGGCGCGCGGAGGGTGTAGAACGGGGGTGATATCAGTCTGGGTAAGGGTTTCACATGCTTCGAAATGCATTCCTTTCGAAAGATAAACGGAGTTTTCTTATTTTTTTCACAAAAAGAGGAGGTTTGGGGATGGGGGGTCACTTTGGGGGGTTGGTGGAATGTTCTATATGAAAAAATAAAAAGGGGTGTTGTGTGAGTTGTGGGGGTGTGGGGGTGGGGGGATAGTTGATGGTGGGTAGGTTGGTGGGGTGGGTGGGTTCAAGTGTGGTAATAGTTATGGGTGGGGTTGGGGGGGTGTTTGATATTGGTAGCGATTGGGTTTCATTTTGTCTATTGATTTTTAGGGTTTAACTGCTGCCTTCTCCCCTGCGAGCTTGCCGTCTGCTTCTCCGCCCCCCCGTTCCCCTCTTTCCCTTCCCTTCTCATGTGACCGTACACTTCCCCCCCCCCTAGCCAACGCTTTCCCTAGCTCTGTCACCTGGTCCTTCCTGTTCGTTCTTGCGGGTTAAGGCGAATTGGTGAAAAAATCCTGAAACCATCGATCGTAACGAATCTGGCTGAACCGAGAAAACTTAACGAATACCCTACACACGGTATGGGATGAGGGTAATTTTACAAATAACAATCAACTTTTGATTTATCAACTCATCCCGGACTTAGAAAGTACTTATGGCACGGACACGCCTTCCTTGACCTAAATTGGGCATTTTTCCCAAATTTAGCACAAGAATGTGTCTTCACACCTTTGGGGAGCATTTTGTCTAAATGGGAAAGGCAAGAAAGTAAGAAACACCAAAAACCGAGAAATCATTCCCTGAAGACTTGCATTCCATGGTTTTTCTCATCAGATCGTGAAAGATTGCAACCAACACCTTTGGAACGTGCCGTTGCATTGCTTAACCCAACAGGCAAGCACGATAGGCAAATGACCTGAAGTGGCAGGTGAAGGTAGTCTTCTCTTGATCAAGTGGGTCAATTGGGATCTGAAAGTAGCCGGAGAATCCATCCAAAAAGCAATAGTACTCATTTCCACTAATCTTTCAAGCATCTGATCCATGAATGGGAAAAGGGAAAATGTCTTTTTACGAGTTGCATACATTGAGTTTGTCGTAGTCGATGCAAAAACTGCCATCCGTAGATCCACCCTAGTGGGTATTAATTCATTTTTCTGCATTTTCACCACGTTATGCTCCTTCTTAGGACAACAATGAACCGGGGTCTTACCCATGGGCTGTCAGAGATGGGGTAAAATAACCCTGCATAAGTAAGTTTGATAACTTCTCTGCTTAAATAACCTCATAGGATTTTGGAGGTTAACCCATCACTTATTTAAAACTCGGTTTGGCAATTCTCCATCAAAATCTTATGGGTGCAAAATGTTGGGTCTATTCCCTTAATATCAGAAATCTTCTAAGCTATGGCATGTTTGTGTGACTTAAGAACCTTGATCAGTGCGGTTTTATCCTCATCTTTCAAGTTTTTAGCGATTATGACGGGTAATTTGTCATCACCCTCATAAAAATAATGCATACTCCCGATTGTATGGTAAGAGATCTTTGAGTTCAAAGGTCTAGGAGGATCTTCACAATGAAGATTTAATCCTCTTCAGGTAAAATTATTTCACAAACTGGTGACGGAAGGGATATTTTGGGTCACTATGATTACACTTAACAATTCCTCAAGGTAACAGTATCTCCCTCAGAATCATAGATGCCGTCAACACCTGGTGGTATTGAATCATCATGTTCAAGAAATTCATCGATCTCTTCCATTAGAAAATCACTTCCTCCGAAGGGAGTGAAAGATGGAGAGCGAGAATCGATCATAAGGTCCGACGTAGAAGTGGGATTGCCACTTTTAGAAATTTCAAGTACTTCTTGAACATATTCTTCACAAGCAATGTCAATAACATCGACTCGGTTAACCGATTCAATGATATTGTAGGAGAAAGTCTTAGTATCACCAACTTTGAAGGTCACGGATTGGTCATCGTGCCTAAGGGTCATTTGTTCACCGTGAACATCGATCAAGGCACGTGCCGTCCTCAAGAAAGGTCTTCCTAAGATTAGGGGAACCCGAGGATCGGCAACGTAATCAACGACCACAAAATCGGCAGGAAAGAAGAACGTTCCAACTTTCACGAAAACATCCTCGGCGATGCCGGTTGGAGTAGAAATCGTTCGGTCGGCAAGTTCAAGTATCATTCGTGGTCTTGGTCAAATCTGGGAGATTAAGCTCTTTCCAAATGGAGAGAGGCATTAGGTTGATGCTTGCACCGAGATCGGCCAAGGCTAAGCATTCATTCATCTCCGGGCAAATCATCACGGTATAAGAACATCTGCCGGGTCTCCAAGTTTTCTCGGGAAACTTTTTTAGGAAAAACCGCCGAGCAAATCCTCGATTACCGGTGCTTGTCAACTCAATCAACTTGTTCTGTCATTGAGAGCTTTCTAAAACATTGTGCAAATTTGGGCATAAGTGTAGGAGAGCGTCCGCGAAACTTAGCTCGAAATGGAGATTCCAGAAATCTCCATAAATTTTTGAAGCAAGAAAGATTGTCTTTACACATAACCTTTTCTTTGTTGGCCCTTTGAAGGATAAGGCAAGGTCGGTTAGTCTTGAAGCAACCACGGGCTCAACCAAATTTGGTCAGTATTTAGACCATTGAGGTTGGATGTTTTCGGTGCTTGGTTCAACCGTATCTTTTGTCACCTATGGATCATTTTCCTTCTCTCGAGAACAAATATAAGGTCCCATTATAAGAACTACCGCTTCGTAGTGATGCTTTCACATCACCTTTCGGTTAGCAATGGCGTTGCTTGGAAGAACCCGAACTTGAAGTATAACGCTAGGTTAGAAATCACGATTTTTGTGAGCAAGTCGGTTTATGTTGGTCAATTGGTTTTGCCATTTTTGCATAACCGCGTCCATACATACATAGCTTTCCAAAATTAGTTTTTGACACACCCGAAGCTTGATGAGCTGGAGACTTGGTAAGCTGGGTGTTGATTAACCGGGGGTTGATACATTGGGGCATGTTGTTGAACCTGGGGTCTTTGGATTTGACCCTGGTTATAGCCATTCCTACGGTTTTGGTTTTGGTTTTGGTTCTGGTTCTGGTTCTGGTTCTGGTTCTGGTTCCAACGATTCTGATTGTTGGCTTGGCTGTTGTGTTGCATGGGAGGGAAACCGAGAGGTCGAATATGGTTAGCTATTGGTGGCGGACGGTATTCGGAATTTCCTTGGTTGAAATTTGCTGCGGTAGCTTGCGAGACGTATTCTTGGATGTTATCTCGGTAATTGTTGCCATTGGTAGCCGGACAATTACGATATGAGTGGACGCCACCGCAGGTAACAGAACTTTGCTCAACCGCTTTTACGGGAGCGGGAGCTGGAACTGGAGATGTCTGCTTGTCGAGAAGTAGAGCTCTAACCATATTTTTCAATTCAGCAACATCGGGGGACACTCCGGAGGTGGAAGCGCTCGTACTTACTTTAGCAACAATGGCTTTGCTTCGGGAGTGACGAACTTTGAACTTGCTCTCGATGATGCTGTTAGCAATCAGCGGCCTTGTCTAAAAGAGTTTACACCTACGGGCGAGTTCAAAGAGTCTTGATCATTAACATTTAAGGCATTGTAAATATTTATCAAGTTGGTGAAGCTTCGAGAATCCATGATAGTGGACAGCTCGTAGAAATCTTTGAATCGATCCCAAGCATCACTAAACGACTCATCAAACCTTTGTTTGAAATTGTAATTTAGTACCGAAGATTTGTCGTTTTAGAAGGTGGGAAAAACTGGTTGATGAATTTAGCAACGAGGTCATCCCATGTCTGAATTGATCGAGGGGGTTCTTTCTCAAGCCATATCCGTGCTGCCCCCTCGAGAGAGAAAGGAAAAAAGCATCAACTTAATTGATGTGGTCGGGACATTAGGATATCTTAAAGTAGAGGTGATTTTATTGAAGTAACGGATGTGGGCATGTGGGTCCTCTTTGTCATGTCCGAAAAACTGCTTGTTCTGGACAAGAGTTAGCAACCCATGCTTGATCTCAAAATTTGCTGCCTCGATTTCAGGAACCACCATACAATTGCGCCCCACAGTAAATCCCTCGGTGGGGAGCCTGGAGCAATTCTGTTCTGATTCTGCCATAGTTCGATTATCAGCCATCGTATCTTTGGAAGGTTCAACAAGATTTGGAGGAACTTGTTGCTGTTGTCGTTGTTGTTGTCGTAGACGACGAGCTTGAGAACGAGTGCGCATGCACTAAAATAGAGATATAAAAAGAAAATTTACACTAATTTTTTTTTTTTTCAATGATTTATTCACAATGTATTTTACCGGACAATGAGATAAGACAACTTCTACCAAATAATCTACTTACTTCACGGTAGCTCTCAAAAAGATAAACGCACAGGTGAGCGGAGGAGTAGGAATAGCGCGAAGCTTATTTCTCCTTTCGGGTCGTAGTTCCTAGGAACAACCCTCCTTATACCCACTTTATAGCTTGTTTAACTTTTCAAGGTGAGTCGTACGTTGTAAGAGACACAAATGGCAAGTTTTTAAATCTTTTGTTCGATTTGGGAACCAACAAGTTCACCGGAAGTTATTATGATAATACCTCAATTGAGAATATTATATTTTGGTATTTTTACCAATTTGTGAATTTTATTTCTTTTTATGGAAAATGTTTTTATATTTTTGGTTTTTCTTTTGTTTTTAGATGATAATTATACTAATAAAGGAAACTGAAAAATATTTTTGTACTTTTTATATTTTTGTAGAAGAAAATATTCACAGATTTAAACACAAATTGTCAATACGTAGCGATAATCTTTTTCAGCCTCCCCGGCAGCGGCGCCAAAATTTGACTCGCGCAAACTCACACCTTTTTATGTATCAATAAATATAAATAAATATAAATACACAACAAATAGGATCAGAATCACGCGAGACCAATGAAAACCGGAAGCAGTATAGAGAGTCTCCGGGTCGTTATGTCCCAACGAGGCTAGAGATGGAAAATCGAAAGACGATTGATGATTGGTGTTTGAATATGACAAGGATGTGATTATGATTGGGCACTAAACCGAATAGGCAAAAACACACAAAGATAAGCAAGAAAGATAAGCTAGAACAAACATAAAAGCTAGAAATGGTAAAAACACTTAAAACTTTTATACTAAGACACAAATAAGCTCAAATAAGCTCAAGACAAATCAAATAAGCTATACTAACTCTAAATAAGCAAATTCAGCATGCAATTAAGCTAAATTAGACAAGAGAAACACAGCAGTACTAACAACAGTACTAACAGTATTAACTACCAGTACTAACTTGGAGTTAGTACTGCTAGCTTTAAGTTAGTACTGTTAGCTTAAGGTTAGTACTGTTAGTTCAATGAAGCAAGAAAACAAGCAAATAAGCTAAAACAGGCATTTAACTATCCCTAATAAGCACTCAGTAATCAGAATAAGCAACTAGAATAAACCACAATGGCAAATAAGCTAAAAAGCTACAAACTGATACACTATTGAAAATACTTTGAAAAGGAAAATAAGCTTAAATAAGCTTACCCCTAAAGTCAGTAAAGGAAAATGGTTTAATCTACTCTAAAAAGCTAAGGAAATCTTAAATAAGCAGAAATAATAAGCTGATAAGCTAAAATGAACCACCAGTACTAACAGTTTTAACTAACAGTACTAACTTGGAGTTAGTACTGGTAGCTTTAAGTTAATACTGCTAGTTTTAAATTCCCAAAAATGAACTAGCAGTACTAACTTGGAGTTAGTACTGCTTGTTCAAAACAGCCCTTAACATTTCCAAAAATCATTTTTATTTCAAACTGATTAAAAACAGATTATCAAATAACAAATTAAAGCACTTAAGAGCAGACTTTAATCAAGAATAAGCACTAAAAGCAGTTCTGCAGTAACTAAGAGAAATAAGAGAAAAAGAAACTTACAACACCCTTGCTCAAAACAGGGCTAAACCAAGAATCTACAAGCTCTAGCTTGCATAAAACAAGCTAGTAGTGTCCATAAGCCCATCCAGAACTGGCTTATCATCCATAGAATAAGCTGTGGTATATTTGAGAGTGATGTTCTCTTAACTACTTAACCTTTTAAATTTACTTAATTAAAACAGCTTGTAACAAGCTGTATTGAGAGTTCTTTGAATGCAAAACAACACAATTGAGAAACTTAGCACTTGGAATTGTAAATTAACTTAAAACTTCAAATTTGCATTAAAACTTGAAAGTGTTACAAAGCTGAAAGTAAAAGCTGTAAAAATGGTTTTTAAAAGAACTGGAAATAAGCTAAGTTATATTAAAAATTAAAGACTAACTAGTTGCCTCAAAGGCTTACAAAAGGCTCTATTTATAGCCGAAGTCTTCATCTCTTGGACTTGCAGCTTGTGCTTCTTTGGTGAGAGCAAAAACTAAGTGTGCTTCTTGTGAGAGGTGATTTTAAAACAAATCCCAGCCTTCAATTTCTTTTGTGCTTCTTTGGAGTCAATCATAGCCATCGAAAATACTTGGGAATGGAGAGGGATTGCCAACATGGCACTTATACAGCTGGGGGGGGGTTGATAGAGTGGTTGAAAATTCATTTTTCAAGGGTTTGAGTGGTTTTTAGTAGGGTAGAGGTTATGTGGACGACATGTCCAATTGCACCTGGTTTTTGTTTATGGGCCGGGAAAGATGGAGGATGGGGAGAGTTGGCAGCTTTTGGCCCCTCATTTCTTTATAACAATCTTCCACCGGATTTGCAATTTCGACCCTTGTCTTTTTTTACTTTTGTAATACAACTTGAGGTTTGGTAGTTTTAGTCCCCCAAGTTGTATTTTCTTCATGTGGATGACTTTAGACTTTGACTTGACTTGGTCTTTTCCGTTCCATGCTCGGTTTTGTTGTTTTTGGCTTTCTTTTTGTCCTTTTGTGTGATCTCCGCTTCCTGCACAATACAAATGCAAAACATACAAATACAATGTATTTTGGTACGTTTTTAGTCATTTAAGTCCGTTTTTAATGGAGCATAGGGTATTGTAATTAAGCATAAACCAAGTCTCCAAGTTTTTTTTTTTTTTTTCGGAAACATTTTTTGATGGAAACCGGCGAGCAATTTTTTTTTACACCAGAAGTCTTGGTTAATTCAATTATCTTATCCTTGTTATTAAGAAGTTTTCTAAACATTGGGGCAAACTTAGGCATGTGAAGGAGAGCATCCGCGAAACTTAGCTCGAAATGGAGATTCCAAAAAATCTCCATAAATTTCGAGGCTAAAAGATCGTCTTTTTCACGGAGCTTCTCTTTGTTAGCCCTTGAAGGATAAGGTAATGTTGGTTTAGTCTTTGGAGCAACAACGGGCTCATCAATTTGGACCACCGGAGGTTGGATGTCTTCGGGCATCGGTTGCACCGTATCCGTTGTCACCTCGGGTTCGTGTTCCACTACCTTAGGAAGAGAAGAAGGCGGAGGTGGAACTTGGGGTCCATTATAAGAAACACCACTTCGGGTGGTGATTGCTTTTATATCACCCTTCGGGTTAGCAATGGTGTTGCTAGGAAGAGAACCCGAGCCCGAAGTAGAGGCGGTATTGGTATTCATGAACTTGGTAAGCAAATCCGTCAAATTGGTCATTTGGTTTTGCATGTTTTGGTTTTGGTTTTGCATATTTTTCATAACCGCATCATTAGCTTTGATGTAGTTTTGAAAGTCCTCCTTTGACACACCTTGTGTTTGAGGAGCCGGAGCTTGGTAGGCTGGGGCTTGGTAAGCCGGAGGTTGATTAACCGGGGGTCGATAAATTGGTCCTTGGTTGTAATTATTCCCCCGGTTTTGGTTGTAACGGTTTTGATTATTTCCTTGGTTTTGTTGCACGGGTGGAAAACCGGGAGGTCGAATTTGATTCGCGACCATCGGGGGACGGTAATCGGTATTTCCTTGGTTGTAGTTAACCGCGGCGGCTTGTGAAGCGTATTCTTGAATATTGTCACGATAAACGTTGCCATCGGTGGCGGGACAATTACGGTAAGAATGAGCACCACCGCAAGTTACACAACTTTCCTCGACCGCTTTTACGGTAGCGGGAGCTTGGGATTGGTTTTTCTTATCGAGAAGCAAAGCTTTCACCATATCTTTATGTTCGGCAACATCGGGGGAAATACCGGGGGTAGAAGAGCTCGTACTCACTTTGGCAACAACCGGTTTGTTTCGTGAATTACAAACTTTGGATTTGCTCTCGATGATTCTTAGGCAATCTCGAGGCATTTTATCCAAAAAATTACCTCCCGCGGCGGAATTCAACAAATCTTGATCATTAGAGTTCAAAGCATTGTAGAAAGTATCGAGTTTATGTAATTCCGAAAATCCATGATGTGGACATGCCCGAAGAAGATCGTTGAATCGGTCCCATGCCTCATAAAAAGTTTCATCAAATTGTTGTTGAAATCTCATGATTTCATTTCGAAGGTTTGTTGTTTTGGGGGGAGGGAAAAATTTGTTTATGAATTTCGAAACAAGATCATCCCATGTAAGAATCGATCGAGGGGGTTCTTTTTCAAGCCAAATACGGGCGGCCCCCTCGAGGGAAAATGGGAAAATCATAAGCTTAACCGGCGTACTCGGGACGTTCAGGAACTTCATCGTAGAAGTGATCTTGTTGAAATATCAAATGTGAGCATGCGGGTCTTCTTTGTCATGTCCAAAAAATTGTTTATTTTGAACAAGAGTAAGCAACCATGCTTAAGCTCAAAGTTGTCCGCGGTGATCTCGGGAACAACGATGACATCCTCGTAACCCTCGGTGGGTGCTTCGTGCAATTGCCCCATAGTACGATTATCGGCCATCGTAACTACGGGAGGAGCTTGATTATCAATTGGTTCCACAAGATTAAATGGTTCAACAAAAGTCGGTGGGACTTGTTGTTGTTGACGGTTAGAATTACGGGATTGAGAACGAGTGCGCATGCACTAAAATATAAAAAGAAAATTTATACTAATTTTTTTTTTGGTTTTTCAACAATGAATTCACAATTTATTTTAATAACGGACAATGAGATAAGACACTTAAACCTAATAATCAACTAGCTTCACGGTAGCTCTTTAAAGAGAAAAACGCACAAAGGAGCGGAGGAGTAGGAAAGCACGAAGCTATTAAAAACCTTTCTCCTTTAGGGTCGTAGTTCCTTGGAACGACCCTCCTTATACCCCTCTTAAGGTTTGTTTAACTTTTAAAGGTGAACCGTACCTCGCAAGTGACACAAAAGGTAAGTTTTTGATCTTTGGTTCGGGAACTTATTATGATAATGTTCCAATTGAGAACATTGTATTGATGATATATTTTTTTTCTTTTTAGGACAATTTTTTTAATTTTTTTGATTTTTTTTTTGATTTTTTTTCTTATATATATATTAATAAAAGAAAAATCTTTTTGCATATTTTTTTTATGGAGCAAAATAACTTCACACGTAAGGATCTTCAAAGCACTAATTGTCAAACACAACGACAATCGTATACAATCCTCCCCAGCAACGGCGCCAAAAACTGATTAGTATACTTATATATATATAACTAACTAGCAAATTCCAACAAGTCACCCTTGACCAAGGTAACTAGTCAAAATCTATAAAGAAAATCAAAATATATCCGAAAGTATGACTCTCGGGTCGTTATCCCCAACGAGGAATGCAATGGAAAGTCGTTTGTCGGTTTGATATTTGGTGCTTGAATGGAACAAAGATTTTGATTGGTTTTCTAAATCTACGAGAAAATTAATGCAATCTATACTAAAAACAATTAACGCAACACAAATTTATACTAAAAACGCAAACGGGAATCCTAAAAACGCGACTAATTATCAACTAAGACAAATATTAACCCTAAAAATGCAAATTTAGTTTCTAAACCTCTAAAATGACAAAAGCAAATTTTCTAAAAAAGATTTATATTTTTTTGACTTTTTTATAATTTTTATGAATTAAAAACCTATTTAATCTATTTAAAATCCTAGAAAATGACAAATTAATTCCTAAAAATTCCAAAAAAATGATTTTCTACTTTATAAAAGTCTAAAATATGATAAAAACTCATAAAACTATTTTTCACTACTTTTTATAATTAAAAACTATTTTCTAAAATTAAATAAAAAGCTAAAAATGAAATTTAAAATCTAAAAATGATAAAAATGATTTTAAAGTTTGTAAACCTTAAAATATTTATTCTAAAACTAAAAACTATTTTTTTGTATTTTTTAAAATTAATTTTCTATTTTTAAATGACTTTTTAAAATTTTAAGCTACGAAAAATAAATAAAAATAACAAATAAAGATGGAAAAATCTAAAAATTTGCAGGAAAGTCTTAAATGTTATAAAGATCCTAGGAAAAATAAGTTGGTTAAGCCAGCTTATCAAATAAGCTAAAAATAAGCCAAAATAAGCTACGAAGTGGCTTATGAAAAAAGAGCTCAAAATGTGTATAAGTATATAGATTGTGCAAAGCTAAACGAAAAAGACCCAAGGGCGCTAGTGGTAGAGGGTGTGTTGGTTAAAAGATTTGGTGAGTGGGGGTTGAGGTCCCGAGTTCGAGTCGTGCTCACTTGGGACTTCCCCCAACTCCCAAATATTTTTTATTTGCCATTTTTTATAACTTTTTAGATAAGCAATAAATAAGCAACTTTTACAAA
>BQNB010108704.1:6144-22906 GCA_026074375.1 Tanacetum coccineum
ATTCTCCCAATTCTTTGTGTGCTCTTCCATTCCCGTGTTCGTATTTGTCCGGTTTTAACTGTTTTCTTGAGATTTTTGCAATATCCGTACCTACACAATCACAAAGATAAAACAAACAATATTCAAGCATTTTAAGCACAATTTTGTCTTTTTAGGGTTATTTTTGATATAAAACAGATATGTGTTTTCACACATATTAAGTACCCAACTTGAGAGTTTTCTTTACTATGTCAACAAGCTCCCTTTAGGCGGAAAAAACCGTACACGTCGCTTACACTTTTTCCGGTACTAAGTTAAATACCGAGTTCTACTTCGAGATAGAACCAATCTAACACACTAAGTATTTTATGGCCTAAATACTAACCTATCATACACAAATGATAAACACAACCTACAACACAAGATATACAAGATAAATGATTATCACAATCGTGATAACACAACTAAACTAATAACACTTGAAGCTTATAATGGATTATGAAACAAGTATAATGATCAAAGAATATGAAAATGAGAAAAGCTAAAGAGAAAAATATTTTTGAAGAGTTGTCTAAAATGAAGACTTAAGGTTGCTATTTATAGGCAACATTTAAAATTCAAAATCTGTCCCAACCAGCTGGTCGCACGGATCCACGGATTCATCATATCCTGGATCCGTCATTTGGTTTTGTTGGATCCATGGGATGCAGCTGTAACAAATTTTGTCTTTTTGTGATTAACCCCAAATCTTAATAAAATATTCTTATGTACTTAAAAGTCATATTTATTAGACTCTTCTAGAAGGAAAATATTTCTTAACATGAATAAGGAATTTTTTTATAGATTTGTGAAGATTTGGAAAGATTTAGAAAGATTGTTTTCACTTATGGTTAATCTTATTTTGTCGTACATGATTAATATAACCAGCTTATAATTAATTATGTGTTTACTTAAAATCATTTGATTAGAAAAAATTTAAGCAAATGATTAAGTTTAGATGCAATAGAAAATATTTTTCTTTGATCATTAACTACGTTTAATAATGCCATATTCACACTTTAAGTGATTCATCGTCTTCAAGTAAACTTTCGACTAAATAACATGTTTATGTAAACTTTTACGTAGTATGACATTATAATTGTTATTATAAAAACATGAAGATCATTATATATAAATATCGTTTTTGCGCGAATATTTGTATTAACAATCTCCCCCTTTTTGATGATAACATAATATAAACTCATATGAAATAAAAGTTACTAAATAAGTATTTAGTAGTTGAGTTTACATATCTTCTCCCCCTTTTATCGAAGCAAAAAGTATTATGGAGGCGTCGTTGCAAGTCGAATTATTAACAAATGCAAAGTAACTTCGTGACGAATGCAAAGTAAAATAAATATGAATTTGCAAGAGCTCCCCCTTGGTGTATACTCCCTCTTGTTTGGGGCACCAAGGAATCGAGCTATGGAGTTGTGCTACAAAACAAAGTTAGTAGACAAGTAAGCATATATATGACAACAACACATGCATATACATAAGCAATAAATAACCACCATCATCACAACAATAATAGTAATGTTAAAATCATTATAAGGGAGATAACATAAAATTGGGCTTAAAGCCACTAAGACAAAGCAAAAGAAAAACAATAAACTAGAGAAAAAGAAAAACAACTAGAAAATCCTAAATCATGGGATAATAATCATTTTTTCATATAATCTGTAAGGTGAGACAACACATCCATGCGCTTTGTGCGGAAAGTATGGTAGGTTAGATGACGATCCGAGATGGTGTCGGATGTAGGAAAACATGTAGTTGACTCGGCTTCAAAGCATTTAGATTTCATGCCTAGTGGTGCTACAACATTGGCAAAACATGTTGTGGAGGTGAGGCATGTCATTTGGATGAATAAAATCCAATATGTTGTTTGGAGGGTTGAGAAAATCTTGATTTCCAAGATATAATGGTAAGGTTTGAGTGTTTTCGAGTTGAGGTGCATTGTTGTTAATGTTGACAAATAATGGTTGAGGTGGTAGTTGTTGTTTAAATCCGGGTGGTGGATATGGAAATCCGGGTGGCGGTCATGAGACACGAGGTGGTGGAGATAGATTTGAAGGGCCTGGTGACCAATTGTTCACGGTTGACACATAAGGGTCATTTGGTAACAAAGTTTGTTGTGGAAGTTCTTGAGGTTCTTGTTTCATTAGGATGACAAATCAGAGTTTGGTGGAGGAGCAACATGAGTTGGTGTTGGTAACTCACTTGTAGATGATGATGAAGTATAGTGAGTGCTCTTACTAGAGGTGGACTTGGATAGAGCATGTGGTGGTGAAAGAGATTTCTTTCTAGGAGGTGGTGATGGAGTTTTCTTATTTTTTTGTTCCTCGCTTGAGGATTCAAAGTTGACATAGGTAGGTGTTTTGACACTCATTCTTGCGGTTTTTCTTTTGAAGTTGGATGAACTAGTCATGGTGATTGTGTAGGAAGTTGCAAGAAATGTTAAGAAAAATGGTGTTGAGGATGATCATTATATGGTGAAAGTGAAGTGTTTTGTATAATGGTTCTTGGATTATATGGAAGACATGATATATCCTAAGGTATAAAATCCCACATAGTATCATATAGCATGATTATAAGATAAAGTGGAAAAGGTTAAAAATCAATAAAATTCGAATTTTGGCGCCTGGTCTGGTGACTCACAGATGTACCAAAATAAGGTACGGATCTCCCTTTAGGTGGATCCGTGACACTTGGAAATTAGACCAGAACTTGTTTTTGCAGCCAAAACCCAAATCCAAAAAAATATGCAAAGTATAATAGCAACTAACAATTATCATAGATAAGTCATCGTGCATACAATCTCCAAAATAGCATAGTTTTGCACATAGTTAAAGCAAGCATAATAATAACCTAAGATAATCCATAATAATTCCTAATTCGTAAACTATCATTCATTTGCCAATAGCTCTTGTTGATAAGATCATAGTAAGGAAGTAGATTGATTGGTGCTTTCCTTCAATGATGGCGAATGAGATATAGTAGGTTTTGTTTCTTTATCTTTAGCCCTTTTTCCTATTTTCCCCATTGATGGAATTCATCATACGATAGTGTAAAACGAATTGGATTTTGGAATTTGGACGAAACAACTTTGGGTGTCTTTCAAGAATATACTTGTATAGACGAGTAAGAAGTAGGTCATATGAGAGAGGACAATCAACATAATTTTTGACATTCTCAACCTTGTGAGCGATGTAGTAGGCAAGATTCAATTCTTAACAAGTTTGGAGATTATAGAGCATGATGGCAAAGCATGCATCTATGAAAATTTTGTGAGTGTCAACACATATGACATCTCATGAAGAATGAGTTCCCAATCTTTGATATTAGGAAGAAGATTATCTCGATAGACAATGCTTGAATTTGAGTAATTTTGGTGACTTGAAGAAATGGAAATATTATGAATGACATCTTGGAAGGTTGGAAGGTTGCTTTGATAGAAGATGTGGTTTTCATGAGATGTATTGAGAAGCTCTAGTAAGCATTCATTTAAGAAGATACAAGTTCTCTTGTAAGGAATTTTTAGAATGTCACCAAAAGTTTCGAGTGTTAAGAGGAAGTCTTTGTCTCGAATGGTAAAACCAATAGAGAGAGACATATCATTTACATTACTAATTAGTTGGTATTTGCGATAGAACTCAATAACAAAATGTGGACAAATATGCCATTGAGAGTAAGAAGACAATCAAATTGAATGGATTTAAATTGGTCGACAATGTCATTTCTAAAGGTGAATGAGGATTCTATGTGTCTACCTTCATGAATGAAACGATCTTGGAGGTATTTAGAAGAACTTTTGACGTCGTTTGGGGTTGACTTTAGGTGATGGATTTTTGGTATGTAGGCTTTGGTTCTTTTGTAGTCGGGTTTCATCATTCCAAGCATATTTGGAACTATTAACTAGTAAATATAATTAACATCTTATCTAGCTATATAAGTAATTTGAGATTGAGTTATCGTATATATATAATGTAGAGATGCGTATTGTTACTCATAGTATATATATAATTTACATAAACATGATTTAGTCTTTCACATAACTCTTTTTGCTCTATCTCTAAATCGAATTAGTTAAAATGGTACATTAGTTGTATATCTTGAAAGATTATTCATGAGAACATCATTTTTAGTGAAAATCATTTTTGATTTGTATTAGCAATGCAAAAGTGAGATTTGGGGTTTGAAGAAAAATGTACATTGATTTGAATGACAAATATGGTTTTCAAAACTCTTGATTAGGAGTATTAGGAAGTGTGCAAAGTTATCATCCCAAATCTTTTGCTTTTTATGTAAAGATACAAAGTTATGATTCAAAATAAGAAATTGAAAAAGAAAAATTTACAATTGTGATTGTTGGTATCTTGAGAATTATGGATCTATATTAATTATAGCTTGAAATGATGTTGGCGGGAATGTTCAATCTTGGGTGACATCAAAGTTAGGTGGTGGAGTATTATTGGAGGAGAAGAAGCAAGCGGTCCAATAATTTAAATGTAAGGTAAGATTACTGATACACGGATCTACCATAGCAAAGGACGGATCTGCGTACGGTGGATTCGTGGATCCATGACATGCTTAAAAGCGGACAGAGTTGGTTTTTTTATAGCCAAATTGGGACATGGTGTTATGTTTTTGGCAATTAGAGTGTGTTGTGCACGTTATTAGGAACATGTGATTCAATTATCGTAGTCGGCGTCCAAGTTTTTAGCAAATCGCGTAACTTGTCGTGAATTTCCTGATGGAATTTCAACGTAGTCGATCCTACTAGGAGTGTGTTATCTTTTAGCATATTTTTTACCATTGCTAATAACACAAGCATTGGGAACATTTAGACTTAACAAAACATCATCAACATAAGTGTGAGTTGTAATTCGATGATTTTTCTTTTCGTCTTTTTCAATCGATTTCGTAATTTCATGTATTGACCTCCAATGATAGTATACGTAGATTTCGAAAATATCTATGGTCATTTAATTGATATTTTCTTGATCTAATAAAATTCTAATCTCGATTATGTTCATGATCGAAAGTTTGTAATTAGAACGTGTAATAAGAATTAATATCTTTTGAATAATGAGTAATTACATTATTAGATTTCCACTTATAATTATTTTTGGAAGGATGGAGGATCACTATCCATGATGAGTTCCATAATTCCTAGTCATAATCTTAAATAATTAAATACTTTACATTTTATAGCTTAGTTAATATATCGACAATATTATCTTCGGATGCAACTTTCTCGATAGAAATGTTGCCCTTTTAGACGTTGTCGCAAAGAAAGTGGTGACGGGGTTCTATGTGTTTAGTTCTAGAGTGTTGTACGGGGTCTCTACTTGAGTCAATCACGCCTTTATTGTCGCACATAAATGGAACGTCGTCGAGGCGATCATAGTCGATGAGAGCTTGTTTCATCTATAGTGCTTGTTGACACGCCTTTCCGGCGGACACGTATTCGGCTTCGGTCGTGAAGATGGAAAGGGCCATTTGTTTCTTAGAGAACCAAGATGTTAAACAATATCCGATAAACGTACAAACACCACTAGTGCTTTTTCGATCAACATAGTCGCCCGCGTGGTCAGAGTTGGCGTAAACTATAGTTTCTATTCCGGTTCCTTTTGGATACCACAATCCTAAGTGGGTAGTTCCCCTAATATACCTAAATATACGCTTAATGGCTTCTAAGTGGGTAGTCTTAGGATTTTCTTCAAAACGAGCACATAAGCAAACACTAAACATAATACCAGGCCTACTTGCGGTTACATAAAGTAAACTACCAATCATACCTCGATATTTAGTGCTATCCACGGAGTCGGCTTCGTCGTCCTTAGTAAGCTTGATCTCCGTTGACATCGGTGTCTTGGTTGGTTTAGAGTCTTCCAACCCGAACTTCTTTAACATCTCCTTGATGTACTTGGATTGATTGAAAAATATGCCGTCTTTCATTTGTTTTATTTGAAGACCCAAGAAGAAGTTCAATTCCTCCATCATACTCATTTCAAACTCGTCGTGCATGATTTTTGAGAATTCATCACACAAGTTTTGACACGTAGAACCAAATATAATGTCATCGACATATATTTGAACTATGATGAGTTGTGACTTTAATTTCTTAGTAAAAAGTGTGTTGTCGACCATTCCCATTGAATACTCGTGTTTTATCAAACAAAAATTGATTTTAGTCTTACATACAAGTTTAGGAGTTTGCTTAAGACCATATAAAGCTTTCTTAAGTTTATAAACATAGTTTGGTTTTTGAAAATCAATGAACCCTGGAGGTTGAGCAACATAAACCTCTTCATTTATAAAACAGTTTAGAAAAGCACTTTTTTCATCCATTTGATATAGTTTAAAATCTTTGCACAGAAATAGCAAGAAGTATTCTATTGACTATATTCTAGGTACCAGAGCATGTGTTTCATCATAATAACACTTCTTGTTTGATATTATCCTTGTGCCCACTAATCTAGCCTTCTTTCTAGATACTATACCGTTTTCATAAATTTATTTTAAAAGGGACCCATTTTTTCTTGACGGATTGACTTATAGGTAGAGGGACTAATTCCCAAACATCATTAGCTACAAATTGATTTAGTTCTTCTTGCATAGCTACAATCTAACTTTCATCTTTTAAAGCCTCATTAATATTTTTGGGTTCTATAGTAGATATAAAACAAAATAAATTGCTATGATTTTGGGCTTGAGGACCTTAATGTTCTTTGAATTAGATTCCTATGGACTTAATCTAGTGGATGATTCTTGACTCCTTAAATGTTAACCAATTTTGTCAAATTCTATGACTATCTTCTTCATTAATATTATTTACTACTTTGGTATTTCTTTTAATAGTTCTTATTCCCACATTTCATCTTCAACAATGGTGATAATTTGGTTGGAGGAGGACTTTCATCGAATGTCACATTGAGTGATTTTTCTACTTTCATAGAGTGTTTATTTAATACTACACAAGCTTGACTATTTTGAGAATACCCTAGAAAAACACCTTCGTATGACTTTGGGTCAAACTTGGTTAAATAGTCTTTAGTATTTAAAATGAAGCACTTGCTTCCAAATACTTTGAAATATTCTAAAGAGGGTTTCCTACCTCTAAATATTTCATAAAGGGTTTTTCCTAGTATTGGTCGAATTAATATTCTATTTAAATTATAGTGCAGTATCACGCATTATACCAAAACTTTTGTGGATTGATTGTTCATTAAGCATGATCTATAACAATTCTTGTAAGGTCCTATTCTTTCTTTACTACCCCATTTGATTGTGGAGTACGTGGAGCCGAGAAGTTATGAGTAATGCCTTGTGCATCACAATAAGCTCCAAATTGTACCTCATTATCAAATTCCCGACCATGATCCGTTCTAATAGCTATTATAGAACTACCTAGTTGGTTTTGAATTTTCCTACTTAATATTTCAAATTTCTTGAAAGCTTCATTTTTAGTCTTTAGAAATCTAATCCATGTATACCTCAGTAATCATCTACTTACAACTAAGGTTGTATAAATACCTCCATAGTTTTAATTGCCGATGGGGACCAACCAAATCCATTAGTAATAGTTCTAAAACATTATTTAGTGTGAAACATATTTTTAGCTTTATGACTTGCATGAGCTTGCTTCCCAATTTTACAAGCATCACAAAAATGTTTATCATTTTAGCTTAGCAAGTTTCTAACTAGTTCCTTAGACGACAACGATTGAATTAAACGATATTAGACCGTGACCAAGTCTTCTAGCCATAAGGTAGAATTATCATACTTGGCGAGACATAATTTGTTTGAGACTTATTTCTATTTTAATATGTTAGACCATTTTTCCTAATTCCATTTCCTATGATTTTACCATCTTTAATTATTTCACTACCTTCTTTCATGAATAATACTTGACACTTATTGTCACAAATTTGACCAACACTAAGTAAGTTAAATGTTAAGTTATCTACGTGTTCTACATTAGATATGGTGAGAGAGTCATTAGACATCGTACCTTTGCCTATGATCTTTCCTTTTAAGTTACTTCCAAAAACAACGTTACCACCATCGTATGCTTTGTAGGTAGAGAATAAACTCTTGTTACCGGTCATATGTTTGGAGCAACCACTATCTTTGATCCACTCATCCGGTTCCAAGCATGATCTCAAGCATACCTATTTCAACAAAAGAAAATTCAAGCGTTTGGTCCCTAATATCTCATGGGTCCAAAAATGTTAGTGTTGTACATCCCTTGCATTTGTTGTTTTACCCTTTATATTATTCATTCTGACTTAGGATATTAAAATGGGGGATACAATTTCCCATATGTAAGAAGCCTTGATTTTGTTGATTGTTCCAATTCATAGGATAGAAGTTTTGATGAATTGGTTGTCTAGAGTTTCTCCTAGATTGAGGTGTGTTGTATCTTGGTTGAGAAGAAATGTTTCTCCTAGGTGGAGGTGTTTTCGATCTAGACTCGGTTTTGACATAACCTATACCGCTTTTGATTGATGGTTTTAAAGACGGTTTCTTTGACACATTAATGATATTATGTATTAGTTACTTTCTAGTAATAACAAAATCCGATCTAGAGGACAAGGGTGGACTAAAAACATATTCTGTAACTTTTTGATCGTCGTTGCAACTCACGGATCCAGGTATGGTAGATTCGTGCCCTCTAATGGTGGATCCGTTCGTCGCATTTTCAGCGGACGCTCCAACGAAACTCATAATTTTAGTTCAGCTAGTTGATGCTTTACTATTATCAAATCCTAGACCTATTTTACAACTAGATGACTTTTGAGTATCTAACATTTCTCTAAGTGTATTAGCACTTTTATCAAATTTAACAAATTTAACTTGAGTTTCTTTAAGTTTGACGTTTTCCGATTTAAGTTCATCACATGACTTACACGCAATTTCAATTTCTTTACGTCTCTCAAATTTCTTAATTTTCTCGTTTAATTCTAAAATTTCTTTTTCTAATAGATCTCTTTTAGTTTTCAAAATTTTATCTGTTACTGATTTTTAAGCTATTTCACATAAGTATGTATTCAATTGCATCTTATCATTATCAAGAGAAGATGCATTATCACTATAGCAAGAAGAGTTAAGATTTACCTCATTTGACGATTGAGCCATGAGACAAGTTTCGTCGTTAGTTTTGTCTTCGGCATTATTCTCGGTATCGCTCCAAAAACCTCCAATAAAGGCCTTTTGATCTATGTTGCGAGATGGCTTTGGACAATCGCCAATGAGTAGGATTTGGATCCCACATCTAAAACATTGCTGGTCACTCTTTCCTTTTGTCTCATCTCTTTGTCGGAATGATTTATTTTTTCTCTTGGTTGCCTAAAAAAATTTACCTTTCTTCTACAGACCTTTTTAAAGTTCCTTAGGCCATTCATATTCTTCATACATCGCGTCCGATGTCGAGGTTTCATCATCATAGAACTCTTTCTTAGCTTTAAGGCAATGGGACTTAATTCGTTCTTTTTCCTTAATAAATTTCAGAAATCTTTTTCATGACAATTATTTACTTTTTAGATTGCCGATAAGATCGTCTAGAGCTAGTGATGAAAGATCTTTAGATTCTTTTCAATCGCCGTGACTTGCTCTCCCATTAGGATGTAGAGCCCTAAGAAATTCCTACCATCGTTTGCTAGAGAAAACCTTCATCAAGAGCTTTAGATAGGAATAATAGTTTTAAATCTAGCAACCCCGCTATCAATAGATTCTTCTTCAAGGATAGTAAATTGTTTCATGTTGTTGAACAAGAGATCTAATTTAATTATCCTTTACTTAGCTATTACTTTGATGTGTGGAATTAACAACGATTGCAAATATCTCTTAGCCGTTTTACACTAATTGTTTTTCGTATTTTTTTTATGTCAAGCATTGTAATAGAACCATTTAGCTTTCATTATTTTTAGGCAAGTATCTTTTAAGATCATCAGATTGTTCTTCAAAAGAAAACCTCTAAAAAACTTGGTTTACTTTATTTTTGGCAACGATGGAAAATCACCATTGAATATATTTTGCCAAAGATCTAAATATTTTTCTTACACATAAGTTTCAAATCTATTTTTCCAATAAATAAAATGATCCACTTCAAAAAGAGGTGGACTTTGTATAGATTGCCCTTCTGGATATTTATCGAATCCATGATCGATTCAGCTTTATGTACATATACGTTAAAGAGTTTGGTTAAACCTGGCTTGGATACAATTGTGGAAATAGAAGGGGGTTGAATGTTTTTTACCGTTTAAAATTAAAAACTTAGATTGTCGACTGATGTGAATTCAAGGAGATATTAACAAGTGTATATGAGAGCGATGCAATAAATAATTAAACTAAACAACAAAATATAAGACAAGTAAAGATATAGAAAAGATCAAAACCGATGACAAATGATTTATATCGGTGCGGCTACGAGAACCTTTTGCCCTACTACACTCCCAAGTACCCAACTTGAGAGTTTCTTAATTATGTCAAACAAGCTCCCTTAGGGGAGGAAAACTGTATAGTCGCTTACACTTTTCCGATATAAGCTAATAACCGAGTTCTACGTCGAGATACAAACCAATCTTAACACACTATGTATTTTGAGCCTAACTATAACTATCTACACATATGATACACACAACACACAATACCAGATATACAAGATGAATGATATACAAACGTGATGACACAACTAAAAACTAATAATCCTGGACTTGACGTCTTCTTGAGTGTTTTCTTCACTAAGAGGGAATGAGTTGATTACTTGTCAATGGATTATGTAAACAAGTATGTTGATAAAGAATATGCAAAAGATAAAATATGTATAGAAAAATATTTGTTTCAAGAGTTGTTTGAAAAATGAAAGGAGTGAGGTTGGTATTTATAGGAAACCATTTGATTTCAAATTCTGTCCCAGGGGAACAAGGACGTGCGACCACGGAACCTCATCTCCTGGATTCCGTGCCGTGCATTTGGTGGATCGTGGAGGAGCCGGGACGATAATTGTCTTTTTGCGTTAACCCCAAATTATACAAAATTTGTTTTGTACTTATTAAAACTAGTTTATAGATTCTTCTAGAAGAAAAACTATTTTTAACTGAATAAAGGAAAGATTTTTCTCTGGGAATATTTGGAAGATTTGGAAAGATTGTTACACTTATGGTTAATTCTATTTTGTTCTTTCATGATAATCTAATAGGCATATTAATTAATCATGTGTTAAGTTAAATCATTTGGATAATAAAAGATTTATACAAATGATTAATATTTTTTCTTGATGCATTAACTATCTTATCAATTCCTATTCATACGTTAGTGATTAGTCGTCGTCAAGTAACTTTAGACTAAATAAACTTGTTTACGTAAACTTTTTCGTGTATGACATTCTATTTGTTATTATCAAAACATGAAATCATTAAATATAAATATCATTTTGGCGAATATTTGTATTAACAGTATATTTACCCAAATCAATCTTTGATGTCTTCTATAAACATAACATCAAATTATCTTCCTAAACACTCTTCAAGCCTAAACACCCTTCTTCACATAAACCTTCACCAAATAAACCTTAAATCTTATCCTCCACATGCCAACTCACATTCCCTTACACAATGTACTTCTCTTTTACTTGTTGTACCCTTATGTCTCCTACATTCCCAACCAATATCTTCTATATCTTTTCAAAACATTCTCCACCATCCACTATTCATCTTCTTCTCCATACAATTCAAATTACACATACACACACCCTTCTTCATCTCAACTCTTGATCAAGCCATGTCACAAATCCAAGTTCACACATTCTTTCTTTCTCAACCCTTGGATTATTTCCCAAACAAACACAACAAACACACTCTCTTCTCTACCCTTAATTAAGACACCTCATCAATCCAAACTCCCTTATTCTCTTCTCAACTAATGAATTGATGCTTCATCTTAAATAAACACACTTCTCTTACAAACATTATCTTCTCACTCACACAACCTCCTCTCTACCCTTGATCTTGCCAAATTACCTATCCTATTCACTCCTCTTCTTTACATCCTAACCCTCCATCTTAAAAAAGATCAAGAGGCTTCAATATGTCACATCATGACAACTCACATACAACTCATCCATCCTTATCCAATATATGTGTTAATTAATTTGAAATTTAAATTTCAAATCTTTCCCCCCTTTCTCACCAAATAAAGAATATTCTACGAATATTCTCTTGGTTCCTAACTAGCCCTTTCTATCTTTAGTTGGATCCCAACTAGGTTAGTTACACATTTAAGGCATACCCAAAATAACCCTTTCCAATAACTCTTTTCTCTCTTTACTTTATCGGATAAGCAAAAGGCTTTTAACACTTCACAAACGTGTAATCAAATGGCTATTTGAGTTGCCTGACCTTGTGTAAGAATGGTTGAAAGGTCATAGTGTGAAATACAATTAGGGGTTAACAAGTATGGGTATTTAAAACGTCAAGATCCCAAAGGAAAACAAGTTCGGGAATCTGGCACGCTAGCCACGCGCTAACGCGTGGGCAGCGCGCTAGACACGAATTGTTTTCCTATAATTTAGGATCCATGACCTATAAATACCCACCCTTGGCCTTTGTATTCCTCACCTCTTGAAAATATTCTTTCGTCTCTTTTCTCTCCTCTAATCTTTTAAGTCTAAACATCAAGTGTTCTTAATCTTCTCCTCTATCATCTATTAAAGAACATACATCTCTGCAAGAGAGCCACACAAGTACCTAATCCATACTTGTGTGTTTTGTCAAGGGTCTTCTTTCTCATACCCTTTATATTAGAATTGAGTCTCTAGGCTAGGTTAGGGATTTGATTCTTAAATCAAACTATCTTTCATTATTGAGTTATAAGGGAAGTCTTGTATCCGTTAGATAAAGCCTAGATCATTGGGATCTAGTTGGCGTTTGATAAGCTTCCAAGGGGAGGGATTTTAGAGTTTATAGGTTAAGTCGAATCACAGGTTCTTAGGGGTGGATTTCGAGGGCAGAATACCGTAGGTAGTAACTCTTCTGTGTGAGCGTCAGGATTTTTTGAATGTCGGTAGAGTTAAATTGTAATACAGTTTATAGTCCACCATAAGGGTTATACTTGAATAGTATCGGTGTCATGGATTATCAACTGGACATACGAAAGGACTAAACCCCCCTTCCCGAACCAATATATATCGTGTTGTCATTTCTTCTCTCTTCTTCTCTTTATCTACTTATTGTTCTCATTTCAAAGTAGATTAGTACACCACTCGGCTCTTTCGAGACTTGAAGTTTTATTAACTTCAAAAAAGTCAAGAAAACCATATTCACCCCCCCTCTACGGTTCTACACCTACTTATTGTCACACCCCACCAAGGCGGAAACGCGAGGCGCGAAGAGAAAGGGAATAATCACAACACATTGGCGTCTATATAGAGAAACTGAAACATGCATAAAATACCAAGCATAGGACACGCAGTGTCAAGAAATACCCAAAACACATCACCAATAAAAAATGCGGTCTGACATGAAATGAGGCAGTTTTGTCAGACGTTATGACATGCAAACCATCATACATCCTAAACATAGCAAAAACATAACATCATCATCAAAAACAAATAAACGAAATCTTAGATAACTAAACTTCGCCAGCTGCCTACGTCCAATCTAAGCCACTTTTCTAACTTTAATCTCATTGGCTGATTACCGAAAATGTTGCTTATATGTCAACACAATGGTTGGATGAGCAACATAGGTTTTCAGGACCACATATTCAATCCATTTCAAACATTTAACCAATTACTGTGATTATAAACAATCTTTTTCATGACAATTATACTAATACTAACATACAAGCACATGCAATTCAACTCCTATCATCATCAAACAAATCATATACTGGGTGGCGTACCATCCTATCCCCCAACCAAACTGGAGTAGGCGTAACTCTTTGATCCTCAAACACAAGCAGACGACCTAAATTGCTCTTGGATCATACCAAATCTCTTTCCCTCTAGCTCAGGCCATGGATACCCGCAAGTAATCCTCTTGACTAGGCAACAATTCCTTCCACTAAACAGGCCATGGATACCCGCAAGTAACCCTCCTGACTTAGTCCACATCTCAATATCCACTTCACATAACATGTAGCACATAAGGCATTTTCAAGACATAATAGTCCATGCATTTACACTAACACATAATCACAGGAATTTAAAAACTCATTTCAACACTTGCATCATTTCCATCCCAAGTTTAAAACGCAATAAAAAGTGGGACTATGTAACTCACCTGAATGCTCAAAACGCAGCTTCCAATTCCTTTCTCGCAACTATACAAATAAATAAACACGGTTACACGCGACCAAGCTAAAAGCTCTAGTCCATGTAACACACATATAATGGATGTTAAGGGTTTAATAACTCATGGGGGAGTCACTCGACACCATGCCCAAACTTAACCACTTCATTAACACATTACACTAGTTAACTACAATTTATTCAAAAATGCAGAATTTTAGTGTATCTTTACTAACTTAAAAACCTTACTCCTGTGACCTTATTAAAATTATACCAACTAAGTTCATTTATGAGTTTAATAACTACCTTGTGATTCCCAAGTTCCCATTACATGTGTAACTATCCCAAATAAAATCCAACTTTAAAACTGTTCCAATTCGGATCTGATTGCACACTAAAATGTATAGCCCTCATTACCATACTTAGACACATAACCAGAGGCTAATCTTCTAGGATTTCTTTATATACATCTTGAACTTAACCACTGTTGATTGGCTAACCTTAATTCCACTTTTAAGTTAGGGTTTTACCCTCCCAAACATGACCTAATTCAGACCCATATTTACTGTTTTGACAACTTTTAGTGTAATCAATATTTGAATGACTTCCCGAACTAAAAACGACTTGAGGCTAGATGTTTTGAAAAATAGATTCCTTGGGCTACTGTTTAGACACCAGAAACACCCTAAAAATTGTTACCATCATGGAGATACCATCTCATTAACACAGCCCTAATTTTGCAAAACCCTAAATCAAGATCTAACGCAAATCGAAATGCACCGTTTGCATAATCATGCTTCTAAATTATCCCTAAACACAATATGATCATAAAAATCTATATACTTATAAACCTTAAGATCCATCACATTACATGTTACATGAATGCAAGAATTAAACTAGCTTAAGGATACATACCTCTTGATTACTAGCTCCTAACACAAACTCTAGCAAAACCTTGGATCAAATTCTTGTTCTCCTTGTTCTCAGGGATGGAAGTTGACTCAAAAGGGATATGGGGGCTGAATGAGTTGTTTTTTAAGCTTATGGATCCCTTATCTAACTAACTAGAGTCATAATCCTAGTCAAACTCCTAAGATAAGGCTCAAAATCTCTTTTCTTTTCTTTTTCCTTTCTTAGGCCGATTTCTACATATACATACATATATTTATTTTATTTGTTTCTTTAATTATTAATTAACTAATTATCTTCATTAACATAAGTTTTTATAAAAACCTAAGCTAATTTGGGTAAACCTTTTTACATAAACGCTACTTACTAAACTTTCTAAATATAACTTTTCATTTCAAATTTCACTTTCTATTTTTAGAAAGTCGACTATAATTATCCAAATTTCACTCACTTCACTTAATTCTAACATGATACATTTCTCATAAACGCTTAACACAAAATCATCCAACTATTGACGTAGCATTGCATGCAATACGCAATTCTTTTCCATTATCACTACACGTAAACAAATGGAATACTCATCACCAAACACAAATGCACTCATAATGAGATGATCATACACCTTAAAATGATATCATACACCTATTCAAACCACTTAGCACACACATATAACATTTAGCACACAAGAAATCACACAAAATAAACTCTTAGCCATTTCTAAAGTTATCACCAACCTGATTAAATTATGGATGTCACATCAATGATGGGGCAGATGTCATTCTTTTTAGGATTACAAATTTCTCAAAGTCCCAGAGGTATCTTTATAAACCAATCTAAATATGCTTCTAAAATTGTTAAGAAATATGGTTTGCTATCTACTGATTCTGTCGACACACCCATGGTTAAAAAGAATAAACTGGATAAAGATCTACAGGGGACACCAGCTGATGCTACACTTTATCGTGGCATGATTGGATCCCTTATGTATCTTACATCCAGTAGACCTGACCTTATCTATGCAGTCTGCTTATGTGCTCGGTATCAGGCAAAGCCTACCAAAAAGCACTTACAAGCGGTGAAAAGGGTTTTTTGATACCTTAAGGGAACCATCAACATCGGTCTCTGGTACTCGAAGGATACCAATATGTCACTAACAGCATATGTAGATGCCGACCACGCGGGATGTCAAGACACTAGGCGTAGTACATCGGGAAGCGCTTAGTTCTTAGGTGACAAACTGGTTAGTTGGTCATCTAAGAAGCAAAAATGCACTGCCATCTCGAGTACAGAGGCTGAATATGTTGCCCTATCTAGGTGTTGTGCTAAAATCCTATGGATGCGTTCACAGCTAACAGATTATGGCTTTTAATTCAATAAGATTCCTCTGTACTGCGACAACAAGAATGCGATTGCTTTATGCTGCAACAATGTTCAACACTCAAGAGCCAATCACATCTATGTTCGCTACCATTTCATAAAGGAGCAAGTAGAGAATGGAATCGTGGAGCTATACTTTATCCGGACTGAATACCAACT
>BQNB010108705.1:0-22905 GCA_026074375.1 Tanacetum coccineum
TCATGTGATTGATGGCATCAATGGGATCATCACCTTTCTGGAAAACTGAATCAATGAGATCTGAGTCTGGTTGGGAAAGTTTAGGTTGTTGGTTAACTGTGGGAGCATATTCTAATTGAGGGATGGATGATGATGGAGAATAAACTTTGTGGCGAACGGATGATTGATAATTGTTGGATGGATAAGATATTGAAAGAGGTGTTGATGATTGATGAGTTGAGTATTGTTGAGACTGATAAGGTGAATCTGGTGGTTGAAATTAAGTGTTTTGGTAAGAGTTTGAGTTTGATAAGGAGACTGGGTCATCTGATGGGATGCAACCAAAGCAAGCGGATCTGAGTTACGTTCATGCATTAAACGAACCTCACTTGCATGAAATTCATGTTGTCCCAAGTAAGCATGAAGCTGATCAATGTTAGTTGTATGCAAATCCCAAACAAGTTTGACATCTATCACAAATTTGCTCCATTCAGGAGGAAGAGTATTCAAAAACTTGGTGTTCACTTGAAATTGTTCCAGTTTCATATTGTAGATGTTCATGTCATTGAGTAGCAATGAAAATCTCAAGTAGAAATCACGTAGTGTTTCCCCCTTCTTATAAGCAAACTTATCGAATTCATCATAAAGCTTACACTCTCTTTCCTATTTCGTCAATGAAGTTCCTTGCATGAGAAGTTGAATTCTTGCCCAAAGTTCCTTGGCGACTTTATGATTGCTAACCAATGCATAGACCTCAGGTGGTAGTCCTTGGAGAATGATATTTGTTGCCTTAATATCACAATCAGCTTGAATTGCTTCCGTAGCAGATAACTCAGAATATTTCTTTGGTCTTGTCACTCCATTCTCCTCAATCGTAGGCCAGATGAGTGGACCATTTTCAACGGATTCAAGTATCATTCGTCCATGTTGTCTATTCATCATGTATAGCTCCATTATGCTTTTCCAAGAATCATACATATCTTTTTCCAACATAGGTGGACGATTGTCAGCACCCGAAAGAATTGCTTTGTCAGCAAGAGTCGTCATTGAGAAATTTGTATGTTGAAAGATTACTGTTTGATCGAGCGGTGATAGAAAGTAATTGTGTTTGTGGGTGTTGTCTTTTGTGTGTATTAGGTCTTGAAACTACACGGGATTTTACAATTCTTGACAAAACCGGGAAAACAATTGAGTGTTTCACGGGATTTTACAAGTCAAAGAAATAAACCGTATAATTTTGATTAAGCAATTTGAGTTTTAAGTTTATGTTGCAAATTCGGTTAATTAAGCAAATTGCGAATTTGGGTGTTGCAAATTCGGGTACTTCTAACTAATTGCGAATTCGGGTGCTACTAAGAAATTGCGAATTCGGGTGCTACTAGGAAATTGCAAATTCGGGTACTTCTAAGTAATTGCGAATTCGGGTGCTACTAAGAAATTGCTAATTCAGATGTTACTAAGAAATTGCAAATTCGGGTACTTCTAAGTAATTGCGAATTCGGGTGCTACTAAGAAATTGCGAATTCGGGTGCTACTAGGAAATTGCGAATTCGTGTGCTACTAGGAAATTGAAAATTCGGGTGCTACTAGGAAATTGCAAATTCGGGTACTTCTGAAGAATTGCGAATTCGGATTCAACACAAAGTTGCCAGTTCGGATGGAACTAGAAACATGCTAATTCGGGAACCACTAGAGTTGCTAATTCGGGTATCACTGGAGTTGCTAATTCGGGTATAACACAGAATTGCCAATTCGGGTAACACTGGATTTGCGAATTCACTAAGCCTATAGGGACAAGAAAAATGAAAACTCTAAGGTTTTTAAGCCGAAAAATTTAAAATCAAGATTTTGACCTTTATAAAGCTAACAACCCAAAATGACACAAAATAAGATATTTTCATTTGAATCTAAGCACACACACCTATATCTAAGGATACTAGATCAAAGCTATCTATGTAGATGATCTATTAGTGTGGAATTTAACCTTAGAAAACAAGAAAAAAAATCAAAAGACGAGGCCCTTTTTGAAGTAAAACACACGAACCAAAACAAGTAAACACAAAATCTAAGCACACCACTTCATGGCTCTTGATAACACTTTAATACTAATCTAATAACATACTTAAAGAGAGGGAAAGAGGTTGTTTTAGTGAGAGAAAAGGTTGGATGAACACTTAGAAAGAGAAAGTAAACATAAGATAGAAAATGTATTATGTGTAAAAAATGAACAACCAACCACCTCTCAAAGGCATAGAGAGGCTGTTTTTATCGCTTACTTTTTTTGGCCGGCCATAGGAGCTTGTGGGCTTTCCATGGGCCTTTTGGCCCTATTAGATTACTAAACATTATATTGACTAACTACGGGCTTTGACTAACTATTATTGGAAGTGACCGATACTTTTTGTGTTTCTAACATATTTTGAAAAGGAAAATTATCTATCTTTAAAAATCAAACTCTTTCTGTACAATTAACAGTATATAATGGAATTGTTACTGAACATTTAATGTTATCAAAAATGATAATCTAAGGAGAAGGGAAAACAAATGAATAATGATAAAGAAAACTGCTTGGAAAAAAAAATAATAAAAAAATAACAAAGAAAGTTAAACGAACTGGTCAATATTGTTTATAAATGGGTCATCCGTGCAAAATGTGCATATGCTCACGAAACCACAAGTTTTCTATGATAACAACCTTAAACTAGCTCTTGGTTTTCAAAATTATTTCAATCTTAAGAAAGCTCAGCAGATTAGGCCAATGCTTTATGATGGTAGTGTTATTGCTAAGGAAACCAATGTGATTTCAATTGCTGATTCAAAAGAGACTTTGATGCTTGAGGATAACGGGTGTCTTCCAAAAATGCTTTTAAAACCAAGTGATCCAATTGTTTTAGAAAAAGAATGTTAATTTTCAAAAAAATTATTTAAGCTGATTTAAATCATTTATATGAAAGGATTTTGGTAATCGTTTTGTCCTACAACAAGAACTGTCTTAATGAAACAAAGCTTTTTGGTTACAAACTTTTCTCACATAATACTGACCATCATCTGCTTCATCACTGTTTAAAATTGATGGCCTCTTGGGAAATTACTAAGGTAAGCCTGGTTTAATACAAGCCTTAAAAAGCTTAAATACCATCTTGGCCAATTTGACACTGTGGTGAAAAAGCAAATTACACTCGATGCTTTAACAGAAGGGGAATGGGGGTTTGAACACACTAAAGCTATTTTTCTAAAAGAAATAATTCCATTTTTAAAGACCTTAGAAGACATATTTAATGTTTTTGATAAAGATCTTTTAAATGAGGTAAGGAGTACAAACAGATTTAAACTTGATGGTAGAATAAAAACATAAATAAAAAAAAATCTGCTGTTAATCTGTATTTTTTACGAACAAACAGTGCTTTGAAATTCAAAAGAAACAATTTTTGATTGAAAATGATCGACTCTTAGATCAAATCATTTCTCAAGATATTGTTAATATTGTTTTGAATTGTTCTGTGGATATGAATACTTCTGTGAATGTGAATTCTTTTGTTGCTATGAATGATTCTGTGAATTATGTTGAAAAGTGCAACAAGTGTTTGGAACATTATGTCGAGCTTTATCAAACATCACAACTTGGTGAAAATATGAGTATAATAGACTTTCGAAAAGCTTTTCTAAACTTGAACAACACTGCATTTCTCTTGAACTTGCAATGCAGCTCAATAAAGAAATTTTTCAAAAAAATATCACATATGTGAACCAAACTGAACCTACATTTGATCACTTGTTTGAATTGAACAATTTGAAAGCTGAGCTTCAAGCAAAAGACACAACAATCCAGAAGTTAAAGGCAACATTTAAAAACGTATTGATAAAACTTCCACCACATACAGGTTGAAATGGAACAAGATGAGATTGAGACCATCAACATAGAACTGGAACATAGGGTGGCAAAACTAATTACTAAAAATGAGCATTTGAAATAGACTTATAAACAACTCTATGATTCAATTAAACCATCACGTGCTCGTGCTAAAGTGCATGTTGAATCTTTGGTTAATCAATTACATCAAAAGTTTGTTGAAATTACTGATTTAAATGCTCAACTTCAGGAAAAGGTTTAGGAAATTAAAAGGAAAGGACAAAGATGATAATGCTGCCCAAGTGTTAAACACTACCTTTATTGCTCCAGGAATGTATAAGCTTGACCAAGTAACATTGGCTCATATGGATACGAATAATTGGGAAACTCAATATGACTACAATAAAGCAGATATGGAACAATTGCTATTCTTTAGAGTGTTCGTCGAACAAGCTAAATCACTAACCCTTTGGATAGTGATCTTTACTCTGCTTGTAAGTATGTTAAGCTAATTCAAGTGTTTGCTAGGCTATGTTAGAAGATACTTGCACTTGATATGCACAAAACTAGTGAGAAATTAGTTGAGTCACGCATTTCAACAAGACAGAAAGCAGTTAGGTTTGCTGATATGTCATATTCATCAATCAGATCCAAAAACAGTTTAGGATCTTCCCAAACACAGGCCAAAAGACCATTAAAGTTATGTGTTAACTTCTACAGGAGTAAGCCAGTAGTCTACTAAATCTAGCAGGTCAAAGTCTACAGATAATACAAAGAATGATAGGATCCTGCAGATTTCAAGTAGTACCCAGAAGAAGAATAAAGTAGAAGACCACTGATTTTCTAGTTTTCTTTGAAAATTATGCCAATTTTAAAATTTTTGACAAATTTTTCTTAAATAACTAGAATTAATCTTTGCCGAATGCACATTACCCTTTATTACTATTTGGTGAGATTTAAGCCTAATATTCCGTTTCCATCATATTACTCAAAAATCCACCAAAATATTGAGTGTGCCGGTAGTATTGTAGACTTTAGAACTTGGCATGTACATCATTTCGAGACCTAATTGATTAGCAGGAATAGATAGTTCAAGAAGGCAACACTTAGGAAATCACCCAAATAGCCTATATGTGTGCGTTTATCGACTTGTTACACTGACTTGTCGACCTCCCGTGATAAACCCTTATGTTGCACTCATTATTTGTGCAAGATACCCTTAGATCACCCATGTTAAACCAATCTATGTTTTCAACCTACTCTATATGTTTCGTTACACCATTTCACCTTAGCCTACCCTGTAGTCTTTATTTTCTTTGTGTTGAAATCTCTGGCTACTTAAGTCTATGGTTCGGGGGAATGGGAACGAGAATTATATACTTTCGTGGAAGACCAATCAGTTATGATCTATAAAGACCCCCATGTATCACCACTTTCGACATTGTTTATCTCAAGTGGGGGGATATACGTGTAATATCGAATGTTGCAGGGGCAATAATTAAAGATATAAACCCCTGTAGAATTTGTATATTTACTATGAATAAAAGAGGGTGCAACAAAAGGCCACCCATGTGCTAAAAATATAAAGATGGTCCAAAAAAAATGAAGCTAGTAGCCCATAATTGCACCAAAACATCTTTGTAAAATGGAGCTAGTAGCCCATTATTACACCAGGTTATATCGATACTTATGAAGAATGGATCTAGTAGCCCATTATTGAAGATTAGATTTTCAGACTTTGACTCTTGGACCCATGGATGGACAGTAGCTAGTTATGACAACCTTAGATTACTTTAGACTATTTGTTTTGTGTTTTTACATTATCAACCATTAAATGTGAATCCCATGTCTATCCTAATCCTTAATCACCCTTTAAACCATAATACCCTTGTTGTCTTTGAGAATTATTTAGACCCTAATTCTAACTGGTGCAAATTTGTGTACTTTTTAAGCTTATGATGCAATACATGCTATAACTGTGCAATTGAGCGATCACCCTTAAAATGAAACACTTAGACTAGTGGAGAGCTGAGTGACTTTTTATCCCATTTTCGTGAGGTGTTCGGCTTTGATGTTTTCTAGCATAAGAGTTTTATAAATTCCTTTCTTGAAGTTATTCTCGAGAAATCTTTTTATGAAATGTTTTAACATGTTCTACTTGAGGGCAAGCAAAAGTCAAGTGGGGGGATATTTGATAACATCAAATATTTAATACTTTTTGGTGGCAAAATACCCCCTAAAATACCTGCAAATGTTTCACTAACACTCAAAAACGAGATATTTTCTGTTATTTTGTAGTTTTCAGGTGAAATGCAGGAAAGTGATAAGAAACATGGGAAAAATAACTTAAAGTGTATATTCTGAAGAATGTTACGGCGTAACACCAAAATTGGTTACGCCATAACATAAATTAAACAAGTACGAAGATCAAGGAAGACTTTACGGTGCAACACTATATCTATTTACGCCGTAACCCTATATTTGGAAGGAAATCTTGTCAAAGTTATCGTTACGGCGTAACACCTTATCCAGTTACGCGGAAACCATGAAGATCCACAAATATGGAATAAAGATCACATACATATGGAAGTTATATGAAGGTTACGGTGTAACACCATATCTGGTTACGCCGTAACAGCTGCTTAATTATGGAATGTCGTGTAAGTTGGTTACGGCGTAACACCTTTATTGGTTACGCCGTAACAGGTTTGATATCTATAAATAAAGGCCTCATTCAAGCTATTCCGACATCACTTCCTCCACAGCCAATTAGAGAGGCGACAAAGGCTTCCAACCTTCAAAGAATTCCACCTGGAGTCCAAGGGAGATCACACTTTACTTACTTTTTGTATTTAATCGTTCAAATTACGAGTCTTGTAAGAATTATAAGTTTTCAATATATTATTTCTTCTATTTCTTACTGTGTTTCCGTTACCATGAGCGGCTAAGCACTTAAAGTGTTGGCCTAGTTATGAATTTACTTTTGTTATGATTGTTTCCTGTTAAATTATGGTTTCATTAGATATTCCTTGACTATCGTGTAACCTTGGGTTTTGGTAGTACGGGTGGTTTGGACCTAGCTTGCCCCATTAATAGATTACCTTGTCATGATGGGATCCAATGGGTACTAGGGAGGATCACTAACTCTTTACCTGGTGTAGGAACTGACCGGTCACCGCACAAATCACTCGATACTTAAAAAGCACAGGAACTCTTTCAGAGAGGGTAAATAATCTTTACAGGTTATTAGATATGCTTTAGGAATGGTTGGGATTAATCACTGCAACCTGGATAACCTACCTCCCAGATGATTCGGGACTTATTCGGAATCGCAGGGAGTATAGGATAAACTATATATGCACATTCAAGTCTATCGTCCTTAGAAACCAGTAATGAAACCATAGTTTGATATTGCATAGGAAATTGTCTTCATAACAATAGTAATGAAGTAACTAGGTTAGCACGTTTTGTCTCTTGATATCTCCTATCCTTTTACTTTTTAGTTATTTATTTTATTGTTATTTATTTATTTCAAATCAATTCTAAAAAACCATTTTCAATATGTGACACTTCAAATTAAAACTAATTACAACTTAACTCTTGGGACGACCTCGGATTTACCATTCTATACTACCTACGATCGGGTTCTCTGCCCGTTAGTGTGTCGTTAGGTAGATCGAGTTTTATAAATTTAAAACTTGATACAAATATATTTTAAAAGAAAATACGCATCAAGTTTTTGGCGCCGCTGCCGAGGAGCTAAAAATTAGTAGTAATTTGAACTTTTGCTATTATGTCTTTTCTCACCTCTATTTATTCTCTAGGAAACATCATGGATGAGGTTGACATTGAAGATCTCACCATTGAACAGTATTTTAGCCTCACACAAGAAAATCAGACACCAAAAAAGATTAAAGATATGACTATCACCGAGTACATGGAATACGAGAAGAAGATGAATAAGAACCACATCAGCAATACTAAAACATATCTTCTTACCTATTTTAGCAAAAGCACACCAACCCATGACCCAATCCGAGAATTTGCACACTACTTTGTTCCTAACCAACCAGGCGCCGAGTCCAATTGTGATTCGGAAGATATGGAGGAAGAGGTTGAATACATGACCGACGATGAAGTAGACATAAGTGAGCAAGAGGAAAGTAACCATGGGAATACTCAGAACATCCAGCACTTTGAAGAAAAGGATGATGTTGACAAATGGTTGAACGCTAAAATAACAAAACACATGAGTATGCAAGGAGTGGAAAATACGGAGGATGCCTTAATCAACATTATTAAGTCCATCAAAAAGGATATGAAAGGTGATATCATGAAAAAGCAAATTGAAGCCTCGATAGCTAACATAGGTAACGAAACATTTTTCATTGCCAGTAATGAAGTAGACACTGATGACGACAACACTTCCCCTATTGCATCCTGTTTACTACCCAAGGAACTGAGCCCAGGAAGTTTTCTTCTTCCGTTTAATATAGATGGCCATAGTCTTTATGCTATCACTACATTAGAGGCTAAGGATAATATCATGCCACTGGATGTCTATAAATACCTTGGTTTAGATAAATTAAGAGATGCAGGCACTATAGAAAATACCACATGAACTAATGAGCCCCTAGGAGCTATCGATATTTTGGTAAAATTCGGGACGTTCGAATTTATGTGTAATTTCATTATAAAAATAGCCGGTGATGGTGTAATCTTAGGAAGACCATTCCTTGAATCAACTCATGCCTAAATTGATGTATTTAATGAAGAAATCTCATTCTAAATAGGCAGTGAAAATTTTAAGTTTGACATAAATTCTCACCAGTACATCGAAAAAATTTACATGTTAGACATGGCACATGAGGAGGAAACCTTTAATCCCCTTGAAATAGGAATAGATTTATTCTCTTATGAATCCCCCGCATGCCTAGAATTTGAACAAAGAAGTAGGTCTTGTGGCACCCCTAACCCACAGGATGAAATAGCAAAACCAATCAGTTTTTCACCAGATAGAAGAGGATTAGTTAGGAGATGGAATGTATGCAAACGTATACATGTAACCTATGATAACAAAAATGGTGAAAATTATGGGATGTGGACAACGTGTGACCCTAACTTGAAATTATGCTTCGGATATGATGAAGTCTTTGGGGTAAATGAACAGGAGGGACTTAGGATGTGGATATGTTTTCGCGATCATGAGAGACGAACCGTGAAAGGGAGTTACATGGGATTTGCTGAATTTCTTCAGATACGTTATGGCCAACAAAAAATTGATGATACAACACGGGAACGAAGATATTACGAATGGGTAGCCCAAAACTATGAGTTTAGTGAACATCGCACCCTTACAACCTTGAACGATCATTTCCCTTGTGATACAGACAATCGAATTCCAATACCACATGAACATCTGGAACAGGAGGAAAATGAGCAGCTACCTATAAGGCTACGTCCATGCAACTATTCATTTGAGGAATGGCTGAAATTAGGATAGGACATAACAACCTATATGAATCTGATTGTGAATTTATTTTTAATGAATGGATTCTGGAGAGTTACGATGTTGAGGAGGAGTATGCTAGGGAGATTGGTGATCCGTATTCCAAGAGATTTGATGAATATAACAGGGTGTTCAAAAATGAGATTAAACATTTATCAAATGAGTACATTTTAAGAATAGGAAAAAAGGGTATGTCCTGGATGATGTATGGGAAAAATGTCAACAAAACTATAAGAAAACCAATGAAGCATGGCACGACGCGGCATACGAGGAGGATGAAATGTGGAGAATTAGGGACTACAATCCTCCTTATGTTGACATTGAAACTTTTGAGGTAAAAAATATTCTTTTAAAGGAGGGTGTAATTTTATATGCATTACTAATCGTGAAAAAGAAGCCCTACCATTAGGACGTGTGAATGGAGCACGCTTTGAAGCTATGATTAGGAAAGAGCCAGAGGACAATAAGTATGTTCACGAAGTAACGTAGAAGGAGCATGAGTTCAACTTAAAGACTTGTTAATAAACAAAAGTGCTTGTCGGGAGACAACCCGTCTTTTATTTAATGAATTTCTTTTTGCATTGGTTGGTTTGCATGTTTCTTACTTTGTTTTGCAGAATCCAGAAGCTAAGAGGCAATTCTCGAGACCAGCTCGACTCATATTCATTGGTAACCTTGCTGAAATTGCAGCAGTTACGGCATAACCACTACAGTTACGCCGTAACCACTATAGTTACGACATAACCCATTTCAAGGTTACGCCGTAACACCTTAAAAACTTAAAAATTTTACCATTTGATTACGACGTAACCACTATGGTTACGCCGTAACCTCCTTCTAAAATCTTAAAAATTTAAGTTTTAAACATGTCTAAACCTTGTATACGTAAATAGACTTTGTGGGTATGTTCTTTGGAAACCATCACGAGACTAAACTCGTCCACTTGGCCCACCAAGTGGTTTAAAAGGCTTGTTGCATATGCTAAATGCAAACGTGATTCCTACGAAAGTGAGTTAGGTTTGTATTTCATGTACCTCGTAATTATTGTAGAACGGTTTTATGCTTTGGTTTGTTTCTGTGATCACAGGGATTAAAGAGCTTGCGGGAAGACGGAGATAATCTAATAGATTTCCGCCTAACTTCAAATCTTGAAGCAATGCTCAGGGAGTTTCTTGTCTTAATTCTACTCTTTTCTTATTATTTTCATTTCCTTAATGTACAATAGGGACATTATACAAATCAAGTGAGGGGAAGGGAGTAGAATTAATACTTGATGTATGTTTTGCCTTCGATTTTCTAGTTTTCTTTGAAAATTATGCCAGTTTTAAAAATTTTGACAAAATTTTCTTAAATAACTAGAATTAATCTTTGCCGAATGTACATTACCCTTTATTACTACTTGGTGAGATTTAAGCCTAATATTACGTTTCCATCATATTACTCAAAAACCCACCAAAATATTGAGTGTGCCGGTAGTATTGTAGACTTTAGAACTTGGCCTGTACATCATTTCGAGACCTAATTGATTAGCAGGAATGGATAGTTCAAGAAGGCAACACTTAGGAAATTACCCAAGTAGCCTATATGTGTGCGTTTATCGACTTGTTACATTGACTTGTCGACCTCCCGTGATAAACCCTTATGTTGCACTAATTATTTGTGTAAGATACCCTTAGATCACCCATGCTAAACCAATCTATGTCTTCAACCTACTCTATATGTTTCGTTACACCATTTCACCTTATCCTACCCTATAGTCTTTATTTTTTTTGTGTTGAAATATCTGGCTACTTAAGTCCATGGTTCGGGGGAATAGGAACGAGAATTATATGCTTTCGTAGAAGACCAATCAGTTATGATCTATAAAGACCCCCCTATACCACCACTTTTGATATTGTTTATCTCAAGTGGGGGATGCACGTGTAATATCGGATGTTGCAGGGGCAATAATTAAATATATAAACCCCTGTAGCATTTGCATATTTACCATGAAGAAAAGAGGGTGCAACAAAAGGCCACCCATGTGTTAAAAATGTAAAGATGGTACAAAATAAAAATATATATAAAAATGAAGCTAGTATCCCATTATTAAATCAAATCATACCGATACTTATGAAGAATAGAGCTAGTAGCCCATTATTGAAGATCAAATTTCAGACTTTGACTCTTGGACCCATGGATGGACAGTAGCTAGTTACGACAACTTTAGATTGCTTTAGACTATTTGTTTTGTGTTTTTACATTATCAACCATTAAATGTGTATCCCGTGTCTATCCTAACCCTTAATCACCCTTTAAACCATAATACCCTTGTTGCCTTTGAGAATTATTTAGACCCTAATTCTAACTAGTGCAGATTTGTGTACTTTCCAAGCTTATGATATAATACATGCTATGACTGTACAATTGAGCGATCACCCCGAAAATGAAACACCTAGACAAGTGGAGAGCTGAGTGACTTTTTATCCCTTTTTTATGAGGTGTTCGGCTTTGATATTTTCTAGCATATGAGTTTTATAAATTCATTTCTTGAAGTTATTCTCGAGAAATCTTTTTATGAAATCTTCTAACAGGTTCTACTTGAGGGCAAGCAGAAGTCAAGTGGGGGGATATTTGATAACATCAAATATTTAATACTTTTTTGTGTCAAATTACCCCCTATATTACTTGCAAATGTTTCACTAATACTCGAAAACGATATATTTTCTATCATTTTGTAGTTTTCAGGTGAAATGCAGGAAAGTGACAAGAAACAAGGAAAAAAGGGCTCAAAGTGCAAATATTTGAAGAATGTTACGGCGTAACACCAAAAATGGTTACACTGTAACATATATTAAGCAAGTACGAAGATCAAGGACAACGTTACGGCGTAACACCAATCTAGTTACGCCGTAACCATATATTTGGAAGGAAATCTTGTCAAAGTTAGAGTTACGGCGTAACACCATATCCAGTTACGCCGTAACTATGAAGATCGGCAAATATGAAATGTAGATCACATACTTATGGACATTATTTAAAGGTTACGGCGTAACACCATATCTGGTTACGCCATAACAAATTGTTTAAATATGGAATGCCGTGTATGATGGTTACGGCATAACACATTTATAAGTTACGCCGTAACAAGTTCGATACCAATAAATAGAGGCCTCATCCAAGCTATTCTGACATCACTTCCTCCACAGCCAATTGGAGAGGCGACAAAGGCTTCCAACCTTCAAAGAATTCCACTTGGAGTCTAAGAGAGATCACACTTTACTTACTTTTTGTATTTAATCGTTCAAATACGAATACTGTAAGAATTATGAGTTTTCAATCTATGATTTCTTCTATTTCTTGCTGTGTTTTCGTTACCATGAGCGGCTAAGCACTTAAAGTGCTGGCCTAGTTATGTAATTACTGTTGTTATGATGTTCGTTTCCTGTTAGATTATGGTTTCATTAGATATTCCTTGACTATCGTGTAACCCTTGGTTTTGGTAGTACGGGTGGTTTGGACCTAGCTTGACCCATTATTAGATTATCTAGTCAATATGGGATCCAATGGGTACTAGGGAGGATCACTAACTCCTTACCTAGTGTAGGAACTAATCGGTCACCGCACTTATCACTTAATACTTAAAAAGCACAGGAACTCTTTCAGAGGGGGTTAATAATCTTTATAGGTTATTAGATATGTTTTGGGAATAGTTGGGATTAATCACTGCAACCTGGATAACCTACCTCCTGGATGATTTGGACTGAGTCGAGAATTGCACGATGGAGATAAGTAAGGTTAGACTATAATTTGCTTATTCAAGTCTATCGACCTTAGACACCTAATATTGAACCATAAGTTTAACATTGCACAGGAAAATGTTTTCATAACAGCAGTAATGATTAAAGTAACTAGGTTAGCACGTTTTCTCTCTTGATATCTCCAACTCTTTTATTTTCAGTAATTTATTTTATTGTTATTTATTTCAAATCAAATCAAAACCATTTTTAACGTGACATTTCAAATTAAAACTAATTACAACTTAGCTCTTGGGACGACCTCGGATTTACCATTCTATACTACCCACGATCGGGTTCTCTGCCTGTTAGTGCGTTGTTAGGTAGATCGAGTTTTATAAATTTAAAACTTGGTAAAAATATATTTTAAAATAAAATACGCACAGTTTTTGGCTGATAGCTCTAGTAAAGGAGAGCCCTTGGTTTAGTCATGGGGCTAAACAATGGTAAGAGCTTTGGTTCTTGAAGGATTATGTTATATTGGACTTGTTTGTAAGTGATATGTGGTTAATGTATGTATGTAAATGAATGTGTGCATGGATAAGTTATCTTAGGTTTGTTTGTATATGTATGCATGATATAAGTCATGTATGATGATATATTGCAATGTGGGTTGCTTACTAAAGCGTAATGCTTACAATTTAGTTGTTTAATGTTTTATAGGTTCAAGTGAAGAAGGCAATGTGTGGACTAAAGCATAGACGTGGAAGTATTTGTCGCTATTAGACAAGTAGTTAAGGTAGAAGCCGAGCTTGAATCAAAGTTGAACTCTTATGTGTCATAATGGCTTGTAAATGTTAAGGTCTAGTGTCAAGTCTTTTGGTTGGAGTCTTATATGTAAATGTATGAAAATGGGTCAAAATAAGGATGTAGAACGGGTCTAAACGGAGAGTTTGGCAACCCCCATAAAGTACATGTTTTTGGGTAATTTAGACCAAAAACAAGTATGGAATTGATGTAACATAATGTTTTAATGAATTTTGGAGATTTTTATGTTTTTCGAGTCGGACGATAGTATTTGTAATATAAAGTGTCAAAAATGTGTGTTGGTAGGTTTCCCGGATGCAGAGAGGAGAGGCCACAGGATGGCACCATTTCCAAGCGCCAGGCTAGCTTCCTGAGGGGGGCCTCTCAATCGCCAGGACTGCCATCCAGCCGCCTGGCTGGGCTGGGGCTGATGTTTTCCGGATTTTGTTTTTGACGTAACTTTTGAACCGTAAGGAGTTAGAACGAGTTCCTTATATCGTTGGAAAGCTTATGAAGTCTAGTTTGTGATAATGAAACATTCAAGGGTCTAATTGTAATGTATTTTAAAAAGTAGAATGAGGAATGTCACAAGGTCATTCCCAGTCAATCATTTCCATAAAAATTTTAATTTCCGGTCAAATTTTAAGCCTGGAAAAGGGGCGTTTCAACTTGGTATCAGAGCTTCGGTCTAAGAGAAGTAGGTTTCTACTATAGGTTGCCTAAACTTAGACCACTAGTAGATGTGTTGGCCGTAAGTGTAAAGTAGTGTGAAAAGTATGTGCCTTAATGTTAAGGAAGATTAAGTGATTGCGGCAATTAGAATGATGATGCTTAGATGTATATTAGTTGTTTTTAATAATGTGTTGGATCCTTGATTATATGACCTTTTGATTCTAAATAATGTTTAATTACATGAAGGAAAAATATCTTATTGATGGTTTTGGAGGTTATTTATGTGTTGTTATGTAAGGAAAGTTACATACACGTTTAAATGTTATACGAATGTTGAATGGCATGATATTATGAGAAGGATGAGCTAAGTGAAATGATTAAGATTGTATACTAGATCAAGCATGACTTAGAAATGTGAGTAGGGGCAAGTAAATGTCCGAATTATGAAAAAGTTGCTTCATGAAGGATTATTGTATTGAGAGTAAGTGCTTATATGAATTACAAATAAAAGGAAGAAGTATGATATGTTATAATGTAGAAAACATAATGAAGTATAATGTAATGATATGATATGATTAAGTATGAGACGTATAAGTTTTGATAAAGAACGAAAGCAACCTTGTTGATAAATAAGAAATGTACGATAAGTAAAACGGATAAACGAGTGTACCTTAAGGTAAATCAAATGAAAAAATGATAAAGAATGATTAGAAACATGTAAATAAATGAAAGGAATGCATTTGATGAATAATGTAAAGTAAATAAGCATATTATAAGAATAACCTATGTAAGGGTTATATGCGGAAAGGTTAAGCGAACTAAATGATGTTTGGTTAGAAAAATCTATAAGTTGTCAACTTGGGAATTGAAAAGAGAATTGATATAATGAGATGTTAAATGTCTAGGTTTATGTAATACTTAAGAATGAAAAGTATCATTTGGATCTTGTGTAATACAAAGAAAAATGATAAAGTGTGAAGTAGAATGGCTTAAGGCAATGAAAGTAGAAACGAAGAGTATATGGTTAGAAAGGTATGTAGATGACGAAAAGGATAAAGAATGATAAATTAAACATAGATTGGATCTAATGTGAAATGTAATGGTATCCTTCGGGATAGCTAAATGTTATGGTATCCTTCGGGATAGCCTAATATAATGGTATCCTTCGGGATAGCCTAAGAATGTTAATGATACCGTAAGGGTATCGGTAATGGGTAAATTCCTACGGGAAGAAAGCCAAGCTTCCTTCGGGAAAAAGTTAAGGAGATTGGATCCAAGATTATAAAAGATGATATTAAAAGTAAATGAGATATTAATATGAGATTAATGGAAAGTAATGAAGACTTAAGTATGTTTAATTGTTATGTCAAAAGTGTATAAGTAGGATGGTTTATAATCTTATTATTTAAATGGATTGAGACGCCTTTTCATTTAAATAAAGAAATTGCGAATCACCGAACCATAAGTTTGTACTTCCTTATTTGCATTGATTGGCGCGCTTCTCAATGTAAATAAAGAAGTATAGATAAGTGGGCTTATGTGTTCTCTGCATAACATGAGAGAAATTAAGGAAGTAGAAAATGGAAGTCTAAAATTAGTTAGACGTTGTTGTAAATAAGATAGGTGAAGAAGATTCGAGATTATGGGAACTTTTTAGTAGAGACTTACTGAGAAAGCTAAAGTTTTTTAGATAGTTAGGAGTATAGGTTGAATGATATAAGTTAAAATCGATACTATAATATGCCTTATGGCATGGGGTAATGATTATGGTGGTCGCTAAGTATTATTAGCACCGTAATGTAAATGTGGAAGGTAGAAGACGAAGTATTGAAATATTCCAAGTGACATATGGTCCTTGATGAAAATTTACTAAAAAGAAGTAATGAAAGCGCAATGTTATAATAGAAATGATAAAAAGAATGTCAAAATGGTTATGGTAAATAAGAAAGTATAAACTAATGTCGGTGTATGATATGTCAAGATAACGCAATTTCTTAAGTAACATGTAGTTCTTGATGTAAATGTTAGTAGAATAATAAAGAACGGAGAACATAATGATAGAGATTCAAAAAAGTTATTAAATGAGAGGATCAAAAATGTTAAATCGACACATAATGACGCTTGTCATAAGAAAAAAAAGTGTAAGCATGATAGGAATGAACGTAAAGTAGAATGGGTTAAGGATAATTGGAGGTATAATGGAATGGCTAGAGTTGCAAAACCACATAGGTTGATGTAACTAGTTAATTATATGCTAAGAATGCTAAGATGAAATTTGGGGTCAATGTGACCAAGTTTGGGTTTAGAATAGACGAAGAGATTTCGAGGACAAAATCTAAATAAGGGGGATAGATTTGTAACACCCCAAAACCGGTTTATAAGTATTTAATTACAATAATGCCATAGAATGAGTTTGACTATAACTTTTATAAGTTTAAAGACGTTATGTGATTGGTTAGTCAACCCGGTAGTCAAAATATAAGCATAAATGTTATGTAAATTGTTTTAGAAAATACCACGTGTCTCAACTAGGAAGAAATAAACTTAAAAGACTAAGTTGTTAAGTATTAAATAACCTACCATAGACTACTGTTGCTGGAATGAAGGACCGCTCCGGAACAGAATTATGCTGCTTGTTGGGCCCTGATGGTGGAACTGGCATTTTTGGGGGGAAGAAAGCGGCCCCCTTTTTTGGCGGAGTGGGGCAGCATCGCTTTCTGTCGTGTAGCCGCGATGCCATTTAGAAAGAAGAGACCAAGAAGAAGAAAAAGAAAAAGCAGTATTTTGCAGATTCTTAAATTAATGTGGCCAAATTAGGAGAAAAGGGACTTAAGGGACCTAAGTTGCCAAATAGGCAAAGTTGTACCTAATTTATGCTAGATACTTCCTTATTACTCCATGAGATTCTATTCTTTTGGTGTGTGTTTTGGTGGGACGAACCAAGAGAGAAAGTATAACACCCCTATTTTGGGTCAATATAAGCAGCGAAAGCTATATGGGGTATTACTTCTTGTCAACGTCATAATCAAAGAAACGACTTATAAGAGACGTTTTTGGAAAATTTAGTATCATTCATTTTTTCATTAGAGTTTTACAAAAAGGAGATCCCAAATTTCTTAGAAAAATAAAGTTTGAATGATAACAGTTTAGCTATTTCCAGTCAGTGCACTCGTGCCATATTTTGTTCAATTACCAGAGGATAAATCATGCTAAAAAAGATATAACACATTGGTTTGTAGTGAATTCATAGGTTTATGATAAATAGTTGAATACAAGTCATCAAAGACAGTGGGTTACGTTGTTATACACCATAATAGTAATAATTGCAATGTAGATACAATTATCATAGAAAACAGTATTTTGCCCTGACGCTCATTGATAAACGAAGCCTTGAGATAATCACAATAATCACAAGTAGTTGCAACCAACGGGTCGCTTTGCAAATCACCCGACTATTGTTTATTCACAATGAAGTGCGTTTGGTTACCAAACGCTACCAGGTTATACCAACGGGGAGTTTCTGTCCCAAATAGATCTTAGTTCACAGCATTAGCGCCTTACTCCGAAGTGTAATTTATACGTTCATGGTAGGGGTGGTCTTATTGGGCAAAAGTATGGGTAGCTTGGCATTAATGCATCAGGATAGCATACAGTTGGAAAAACACTTGTATTCATGGTTTATAGCAATGTATCCTCCTCGCGGGTTTATGAAACATTCAAAAGATTAAAATGCGAGGCTATGAACTCACCTTAACAGGGAAATCTGATTGATGGCAAAAGTATATCAAGTGAAAGTAACGGCCTTGTCCGAATCAGTGGGTAATATGACAAGTTTTAGTTTGAATGTTTATCTTTCAAAAATACTTCATGATGTTTATACATTTTGGATTTTATTAATTGATGGAAAATAATTGTATCCACCCCCCAAACTGTATCGGGCCATTCATTAATTCAGAGGGTCATGTAATATCTCGTTTGGAGGTGCCAGGACTCTTTTAATTCGTTAATCCAGAAAACTTGTCAAAAACTGTTTTACCCCAAATAAAATCACTCAAATGATGCTCCTCCGATATAAGTACGTGTTACGTATAGTTTTTTAAGTTTTTCTCAAAAGGCTAGTCGTATGATAAATTTGTATTAATATAACGTAATTGTTTTATTAAATGCGTTCGATCGATGATTAATAAGGTAAATGGTCGGGTTTAATAAAATCGTAGTTTTATAAATATTTATTTTTTATTTTTATAATTTAATTAAAAATATTATATTTTATTTTTTTTAGTTTGCAAAAATCGGCATTATATACCCTTGATTTATAATTTTTACATAATTTAGTCCTTTTTATTATAAGTATATATAATTTAAACCTTTAACTTTAAAAGTTGGCAATAACAGCCCCTTGTAGTTTTAATTAGAAAATGGACATTTAACCCCTCATGTTAATATATTTTCAGAAAGTTTTGATTTATACCCATATGCATGAAAATGTATCACGTTTTTAGTCCAAAAGTCATAATATTGATATTTTGGATTTTAATAAAATCAATTTGAATGTTATCGATTATTAAATAAGCAAAAATAAGATGTTTTAAGTAACAAAAAGTTTGAATAAAAGGATTTGTTGCTATTAGAAGAAATTTTAAAACGGGTCATTTTGTTTTGGGTTTTAACTAAAAATGCATGGGTTTTGAGGATTCTAGCTTTAACAAGGGTTAATATAGGTTCTTACACAGCCTTATGAAAGATTTAAAACAGATTATGAGCTTATTGAACAAGATTTTGAGCTTACTTGAGCTTATATGGGTTGTATGAGCTTATTTGGATTCGTACGCCTAGGAATGGCTTCAAGACCTTATTTCTCTGGAATTCTTAGCTTAAAATACTGATTTAAGGACCTTCTACTTCTTCTATTGCCGTGGGCTATGAGACTTAGTTTAGTGGTGGTAGAGAGTTTATGGAATGAAATGAAAGGGTGTGTGGGTTTCGGTTATTTATAGGGTTCAAAAACCCCTTGGTGCCCAAGTATACTTGGAGTAGGGATCAAGGGTTGTAGGTAGGACCTTCTGTAAGACTATAGGGGAGTATGTGAGGCTAGAGTGTAGCTTTGAGGCGGTGGAAAGGTGGACATGGGTGCGAATGGATCCATAGGTTGACAGGGATGCACGATGGTTATCAAGAATAACTTGGTGGCTATAGGGTGGTGTTAGAGGTGCTTGTTGATTGATTGGTGACATGGTGGTGAGTCATGGTGGTGCTAAGATGCTTGAGGTGACGGGCGATTGGGTGTTTGATTGGTTTTAAAATGGGTTAATAATGAAAAATATAAGACGGTGTCGGGTGGTTTTGGTTTCGGGGTAGGTTTTTTTTAATGTCGATGTTACGGGTTTTAGGGTTTAGGATTGCTTAAGGTTTAGATTAAAGTTATAGGATTTTAGATTAGTTTGTTTAGGATTTATAGGTTTTAATGTTTAGGATTTAGATTTAGGATCAACGGTTTTAGGTTTAAATGAAATTAGGGTTTTATAGGGTTTTTGTTAGGGTTTAGGGTTTTAGATTAAGGTTTTAGGATGATTTAGGGTTTAGGTTTAGGGTTTAGAAGTTATGCAGGAGTGTCTGTTACAATGTACTAACGATGTGGTAAGAAAATTAGGAATGAAAATGGTGGAAAATAAGCTTATTTGAATTCATGCATTGTTGATTTATACATTGAGTATTTAGGACTTGTACATTGACTTGGAGGGAAAATATAATTCAAATATTGTGCATTGTACACTTGTACACATGCTTGAAGGTTTGCACATTCATTTTATATGTATACATCACATATAGTGTAGGTTTTTGATATAAAGTTTTACGTTTAATTGTTTGGTTTTGAAATAACGTTTTAAAATGCACGTTAAATAGATACTGTACATGATATAAGAGGGTATTAGAATCATTGAATGACATATTAAGATGATATAGTTGGCATTGGTAGAGGTTGCATGAGCTCGTTTACTTTAGTTATGTAAACTACGTTACATAATAGAATAAAGCAAAAAATTTCCTGTAAAAATGTAGTATATATAATAGATGGATATTACAGTGCATCTAATTTAATAGATGGATAATTACATTGATGAAAATTATGGGTTGTTATAGTCTCCCTCCCTTAAAAGAAATCTCGTCCGAGTTTAGGTTTGGATGTGGAGTGATGTTTGAAAACGATGTGATACTTGGCACGAATTTGATCTTCGCATTCCCACGTAAATTCTGGTTCTCTTTTAGAGTTCCATCTTACTTTGATTATAGGAATACGACTTTGTTTTAGTCGCTTGATTTCTCGATCTATAATCTCCACTGGTTCTTCCACAAAGTTGAGTTTGTCATCAAGCCGAAGCTCTTTCATTGGAATGACAAGGGAATTCGGAGATAAGCATTTAGTTGAGAGAGTCGGAAGTATTATGGACATTTTGAGTTCCTCCCCCCCCCCCCCCCCCCCCACCCCCCTCTTCCCCCCCCCCCCCCCCCCCCCCCCCCACCGCCCCCCCCCCAAGGAAGCTCAATTTTATTAGCACTTGGACCAATCCGTTCAGGATTTCTGAATGGTATCTAATGTACCTGAGGTGTTAAGCTTCCTCGCCTCTTTACAAAATGAAGACACCTTTTTTAAAGGTGAATATCTTTTCAATATAATCATGATCTTAGACTTTTAAAATTCTAAAGGCTTCCATCTTATATTGGCATAACTTCTTTGCCGGTCTCTTGCAGCTTGCAAGCGTTGTCGAATTTGCACTATTTTCTCGGTGGTTTCATGGATTATTTATGTAGAACGTGGTTGAACATCTCAAACCTTCAGTCCAGCATACAGGTGGATTGCCACTTTTAGACAATAAAGTGCCTCAAATGGTGATGCCTTAATATCATGGCTTTTGGTTAATTGTATTGTAAGGATAATTAATTACTCTAATGGTAAGTGGTCTTTTCATTCTTTCCAAAATCTATAACACATGCTCGAAGCATGTCTTCGAGTGTTTGGATGGTTCTTTCACTTTGTCCATCGGTTTCGGGATGATATGCCGTACTCATGTCTAATTGAGTACCCAAAGCATTTTGTAATGATTGCCAGAATCTGGATGTGAAATGACTGTCACGATCCGAGATGATGGATATTGGTACTCCATGCCGGGAGACTATTTCTTTGATGTACAACCTTGTAAGGGTTTCCATACTATCTGTCTCTCGGATAGGGATGAAATGTGCTGATTTGGTAAGGCGATCGATATTAACCAGATTTGGGTCATGTCCAGTTTGAGGTTGTTGGGTTGTTTTGTGACAAATACTTTGTCTTTTCTCTCCCACTTTCCATATAGGATTCTTCGGTTGTATAGTAAGGAGGATGGCTTCTTGTTGGTATTTCCTATTATTCATAACACGGGGTCTGATTCTGGGATTTGGCTAGTTTTCTAGAGAGAGAAACACTTAAGGGAGTTTGTGTTGTGAGAGAAAATTATGTTTCTATGAAAAGGAAATATATGATGTTACTCTTCCAAAGGTTGGAAGTAGAGGCTTATATAGTACTTTACAATATACCAGTGGTATTCGTACCCGACTTAATACCGAAAAACGTACTATTAAAATATAAAACTACGAGCTATACAATAATCAGTAAAAAATACCCGGGTGGTGACGAGATCTTTTTCTAATATCTAACAATCTCCCCATAAAGGAGGTCACCCCTAAACATACTAAATTTAATCACTTCAGTCTTTAGATAAGTAGCATTTGATTTTCTTTTGTACTTTTGGTGGGATAGTGATCTTTTGATTCATCATAGACTTGTCTTTAATTGTGATCTTGAGCTTTCTTGAGATCATCACCAAACATAATCTTACATCATCTTATAATGGATCGCCATCTTGTGCACTTGTGAAGAAATACATGATATCAGAGTTTGCAGAAGCTTTGACACCTTTATGAGGTCTTTCATGACATCATAACAAGTGTAGGTCGTGTCTGAGCATTCGGTTATTTACTTGATATCTCAGGTGCTGGGAATTTCCATCTCCACCTCCATCTTTAAGATATCCTGCAATGAAACAGTTAGCAATAAAGAGAAAATTGATTTGAAAAGTCAGTCTAAGTGTTTCTTATGAAAGAATTTTGTAACACTTCGAGAGTTTGGATTGTTTGTCAAATGATCAATAACCGTCAATTCTTATACTGGAACAAGTTTGATTCACACAGAATCGCACCATCATTTCTTTCCAGTTGACACAAGTTTGATTCTTGTAACTCTTTGGATAGACTTCTTTCCACAGTGTGTGAAAGACAAGATAATTGGAAATGTGTCCTAACGAGATTAATTGACGATCTCTTGGCTCTAGACTCAA
>BQNB010108706.1:12024-22905 GCA_026074375.1 Tanacetum coccineum
AACTTGACGTGTTTTTTTTGTTAATTTTTTTACGGGATTTTTTTTGTAAGAAAATCGTAAATAGTTAAAAGTTGAGGGACCGTTTTTTTTTTTTTTTTAATTTGGGCCAGATTTTGGGCCTCATGTTTAAAGTGTTTTTTTTTTTTTGCTATATGGGTTTTTTTTTAATATAATGGGTTGTACGTTTGTGTCCATATCGGTTATTTTAAAGTTATTAGGTATCGAAGATGTTTCTGCGGGTATTTTTTTATCTGAATAAATCGGAACTTTTGTAATATATTTTTTTTAACTCCTACTTTGTGCATACAAATTTAAAAAAAAAAATAAAAAAAAAAAACAATTGGGCTGGCCCAAAATGGGGCAGCCCGTTACTGTAGCACACACTCAAAAACGACGCCGTATCCTTCAACAAATGTGTATATTTATAATGTTTCCTATATATAGACTATAGAGTACAACATAACTTGATAAATTAAGCTAACATAATGGGCTAATACTAAACCATTAAGGCTTGGACTAATCCTTAATCCATTCGGTTTGCTATTGTGCAAGAAAATGCATTAATTATACGGTTTTGAATTCAATTCAAATATTGTATATGACACGTAAAATACATTATGAGGTAGTTTGTTGTAGGGGTGAGCACGGTCCGAGGATCGGACCGAGGACCGAAATGGTCCAAAACACCGGACCAAGGACCGGACCAAAATGGTCTGGTCCGGTCCGGTGCGGTCCTACAAGGCATAATCGCCGGGTTTTTTGTAAGACCGGACCGGACCGACCAGACCGAAGACCGAATGTAATGAAAAGCATGGACCGAGGACCGGACCGAAATACGTTCGGTCCGGTCCGGTCTAGTTTTCCGGTCCGTGACGGTCCATTTTACTCACCCCTAGTTAGTTGTATTCAGAAAAGAAAAAAGCCTAAAGGTTCTACACTCAAAAAAAATAAATAATCACCAATATGGCCTATTGGCCTTCATCTCGAGAGGTTTAAAATTCAAACCTAATTAGATAAAGATCTTAGGGGTAGTCAAGAAAATGGTCAAAATGGATCACGAGTATACCCCGTTTAGGCCATGTACATATAAGTTAAAGCTGTCTTTTTCGGATAACCTAAACATGAAAAACCTCATCCGTTTACCCATTACCCCAAATTCAAAGAAATCAATGTTAATTAAGTTTAGTTTTTCTTATCTAAGGAGATGAAAAAAAATGGTTGGATGATAGGAGAAGACGTCGAGTTCAAACTTAGATATCAAGTGAAAGTGAAACTCCTGACTCAACAATTCAAGTCGTTGAGGAAGATGCACAAGAGATTGATACAGAGAGATACGAAGGCGGGATCCCCCTTGTTGGGCATGTATGGAATGTGTCGTACGGTCTTCAACTTAACTGTCCCCAAGTTAGAATCCACGGCCTCTTTTATGTGAATTTCTCGAGCTTTTAAGTTTAACTTGTCAAACATTTCATAATCTTTTGTATTATAAGCTAACTTATTTTAAAAGCTTAAACTTGTATAAGCTCGCATCCAAACACATATAACGTGTAGACATTGATTATAGAGTTTAGATAGTAATTTAACCAAGTTAACGATGTGTTCTTAAAGAATTAAAGGCATGTTTTAGCGTTTTTCATATAACGTTTAAAAATTTTGTACCATATTTTTGTTTGCTCCAAACATTAACACTAAAATTACATGAATATCGACTGTTTATATGTACCACTAATGTTTAATGTACACTTACAATGTTGTCAACCTTTTATAGGATCTCTATCATGGCTTATGCTTTTCTTCAATGATCTCAGGGATCGATGACACCGAACCACCGCTTGTCTTGCTAGGCTCGGGTGTGTTCTGACGTGCCTGTCTTTTGGTTTTCTACACACGAAAACTTTCTATCAAATTTTAGTTGTTTATAAAGAAGATTACATAAATGGTCTATGTGGCTACTACGCAAAAAGAGCTTACACATTGATTATCGGCTTGAGGAATGGTGCAACCTTTTCGACACCTTCAATGTTTGCAAGTGATTGCACAAATGCAGTGGGGAGAAATTCGCTCAGGAACTTGCTCCAAGCAGGGGGAAGGAAAATGTAGCTTCTTGTTTTCGTATATTTTTTTAGTCCTTACAAGACTACAAGTTATTACAATCATGTCTTATGAAAATAAAAACGTTGTTTTTGCCTTCTCATTCTTGAAGGGAATGATAAATACTTGATGGTAAGAAACACTTTGCTCAACATGTTTTCGTTGTCTTACATGCTACTACGTAATTAGAAATTCTATTTGTTATTCGCCGCTTTGAGTTGTGGGTTATCCTTGAAAATCATGAATTAGTAGTCATATGTTGTGTAGTCTAATTAGTAGCGAATGAAATATTGAAAATTGTGGTTAATGTCTTATATATATATATACTTTTATATTAAAAAATATAGTAGAACAACGATACTTAATATCGCGCCTAAGTAGGATATGAGGTATTAAAAAAATAGTAATAAAAATGATTTACATAATACATTAACCACTTGAGGTTTGTATGAGGCTTAGGATGTATACAAACTGTGGAAAACTGGAATAGGGGTTGAATAGTTTACCACTTTTTATTTTAACGTATCTTTTGTTTATAAAAACTTAAATTCGAGTTTATGTGATCTCAATATGTATACAATATGAACAATGCAAGTAAGTAAATAAATATGCAAGACAAGAGATTGTTAATACAAATAATGTCTAAAAACGTTATTTATATTTTTCGACCTCTCAACGTTTTGATAATAACAAAATGTAAAAACGTTTATGATAAAATTAAACGTTTACAAATTATTAATCGTAAAATTCCATTTCTAAGATTAGTGATATAACAACCCACAATTTTCCTTAATGTAATTATCCATCTATTAAATTAGATGCAATTTTTCTCAATGTAATTTTCATCTATTAAATTAGATGCAACCATTTTCATGAAAAGATTTTTGCTTTATTCCATCCATAATGTAACGTAACACATTACAAAAGTAAACGAGCTCACCAACCACCAATGCCAAAATATCAACGTTTATGTCAAGTAAACGTTATAATATATCAAGCAATATGTTTTAAACTTCATTTTTACCATACGTTATCTATTTAACGTACTTTTCATAACGTTATATCAAAACGGATTTTAAACGTTAACGTTTATATCAAACCCTAATTATATGTAATGTTTACATACAAAATAAATGTGCAAGCTTTCAAGGCATGTGTACAAGTGTACAATGCATAACTTTTGAATATCTTTACCCTCCAAAACCATGGTACAACTCATTTGAGTTCATTGTACAATCCAATAAAGCACGAATTCAAACTAGCCCATTTTCCCTCCATTTTCTTAAGGATTTCGTACCACCTCTTTAGCACAAAGTACAAACACTCCAATGCATCATATTTAAACACTTTTCCCTCTCTAATCCTAACCCTGGCTCGATTTAAACCTAAAACCCTAATGAACTTGTTACCCTCTAACTAGCTCGAACCAAGCAAGCACCCTTCTCTATGATGCACCATCTTGCCTACTACCTTGCTAAGCACCCCCATCACCACCTTGTCACCACCCTAGCACGCTACCACCTTAGTCACACCCTTGCTCACCAAGCAAACACCCCCGTCACCCTCCTTTGATAACCGAACCCCTCACCACAACCTTACACCACTCTATGCTACATCCTAGCCCTCCCTAGTCACCTCTAACAGCCCTTGGTCACTACTCTACTACACCTTGGCCACCACTCCACTCAACTTGGCCACCACTCTAAGATTTTAAGCCTATATATACACGAACACATACATACTCCCATAATTCACCATTTAAGCTTCATACTACTTTAAAACTATGATCTAGCCAAGCCATAAAAGAGAAGAAAGGAAGGACAAGCTGTTTTAAATCCAAGGTTTAAAAAGAAATAAGTTCTTGAAGTCATCTCCAAGTTTCTCGAACCATATCAACCATTTCGACCCATTTCGTGTGCTAGTAAGCCTTTTCACTTGTTTTATAAGCTCTTGTCTTATTTTAGATCCTTAATAAGCTATATTAGATCATGTATAAGTTTCTTGTATAAGTTCTTGAACGACAAACCATTTGTTTGGTTTTCCTAAACCAAACTGTGCCCTAAACGCACCCTAAAACCTTATTTTTGAAACCCTAATAAGCTAAAAGCTATAAGCTGTTGTAATAATCTATTTCAATAAGCTCATTTATCATTTCTATAAGCTTGAAAACAAATCCTAAAGCCTTAAACCCATCGGGTTAATCTTTTTAAACCAAACGAACCCGTTTTGGATTTTTAAGCTAATAAGCTCTTTTGATAAGCTATAAGCTCGTAAAAGTTACTTATTTTAGCTTATAGTAATAAGCTATAAGCTGTAGATCCATTTCTAAATCAAAAATATCAGTATTATGGTTTTTGGACTTGTTTCGCAAAAGGTTTCATGCATAAGGGTATATATTGTAAATATTGAAATTTAATAACTTTTGTGCCAAAAATGTCATTATCCTAAACTTAAAACCCCAAGAGCCTGTTTTGCCAATTTTTAAAGTTAGGGGTTAAATTTATATAAAGTTATATATAAATGGTTAAATTTGTAAATTAATATATACCAAGGGTATATATTGTCATTTTTGTATTCTTAAAGGTATAAAATGTAATATTTTTATATTAATTATAAAAATATATTTAAATATTATAAGACTCGATTTTATTAAAGCCCGACACATTTATCGTTTCATTCATCGATCAAAACATTATAAAACAAATATGTTATATATATCACATAATTTATCATCCACTAGCTTTTGAAGAAACTTAAAATGATAAAATCTTATCATTTAAATTATAACGTATCACGTTACTAGGGAATTTCATGTGAGGGGATTTCATTTGGGTAGACGTTTTGACGAGTTGCTGGATTTACAATTTAAAGTGTCCTAGCTCCTCAAACGTTTACTACATGACTTCTGGATTATGATAGCCCGAACAGTAATACGATGTTTTCACAAACTAATAAACCAAAATCATTTTCGTTAAACTTTATGAAATAAAGTTTATACTATCAACAATCAAACTGAGACTTGACATATTACCACATGTTGCGTGACGAGACTGTTTACTCCCATTTGAATTAAATTTTAAATCAATAAACAACCTTATCAAGGTGAGTTCATAGTCCAACTTTTACATGTTTTCTAAACCCCTTAGGGAGATACATGCTACAAACTATAAATACAAATGTTTTACAACTGTATGCTATCCTGATGTATTACTGCCTAAGTATCACTATTTGCAATAAGGCCCCACTATCATGAACCGTTAATTAGTTTGCGAAGTAAGCGTGAAAGCCGTGAATATATCTATTGGGATTGAACTCCCCCGTCCAGGTTCTGGTCTCTGCATGGCCAGCAGACGCACTTCATTTGAGGAACTCCGGGTGTTTGGCAAAGCACCCGCTGGGGCAATAACTTATGAATATCATATTTCTTAAGGCTTCGGTGTCATGAGCTTAGTGCAATAATATTGTTTTCCATGGTAATTGTATTCGTTGCAATTATTACTATTACATTGATTTGTATTCAACTATTACATTTCAAACCTGTGAATTTCACTCAACTATTGTGTTGACCCTTTTAGCATGTTTATCTCAGGTAATTGAGCAATCTATGGCACGGAGTGGCATTGGACTTGAGGACGTCCAAACTTGTTATCATTCAACTTTTATGTTTTCAATGTATCTTGGGGACCTCTTTTGTAAAACTCTGATATTATTTAATGATAACTAAATTTTCCAAAACGTCTCTTTATGAGTCATTTTCTATGATTAAGACTGTTGATTCATGAAGTAATATTCCAAATTAGCTTCCTTTGCTATATGTCAAATATGGGGGTGTTACAAGTGATCACTTAAGGTATGGATAAACAAAATCATTAAGCATGATTAGTGATCAAGAAAAGTTTTTTCTCTTATCCATTACATTGTTACAAAAGAATTTTATAAAATTAATTATACAAAATATTTTCTAATTAAAAGAAAAGTTTTATTAAAAACTTAAAATTTGAAATTTAAATTTTTCCCCCAAAATAAAAGGTTCCATACCAGATATAACATTTACCACAAAAAGACAAAAAATAAAGCAGAGTCTACTGGCTGCCCCCTTATATATTTGGGACCGCCGGGACCGCCGCCAGTCACCGTTGGGATTTCCTGTCTATAAATACTGCTCCATCCCTTGCAGAAAATTAGGCCTCTTTGCACGAATTTTCTCTCTCTAAAAATCTTCTTTCTCTCAGTAAATATCTTGATCACTAACATCTCTTGATCTTATTTCAAGTGATCTAATATCTTCTTCTCATCCCTTCCCTCTCAATCAAGTGCAAGAGAAGAACATTCGTATTCGTTAAGAAACGAAGTGTTAATTAGTGGTCTCTCCTCCTTTCTTCTAAGTATCAAAACTCTATTGTAATTATCTAAGTATGAAACTGTAATTGAGTTAGTATTCACATGAACATAGATTATTTATCAAATATTAGGTGATCACATTTTCAAGGCTTAGAAGTAGCAAGTTTTTTTTTTACTAACTTTAATATACAAAACTCAATACGTAAATAAAAATAAAGGTTTTGCTAGGGCTGTTCTTAACAACTAATTTTTAAAATTTGTGTTAAGACAATATACAATGTCTAAATAAAACCATTCAAATTCAAATAAAATCACTAACAACTTCCTATAATTTCGCACACGCAAATTCAATTCACACTTCTCATTGGCCATATTAGCGAAAAATGCGGAGCATGTTTAGAAATATATCTTAATATTGGCATATTTTTTGAAAAATTTGTTGTTATTGACAGCCCTAAGGGCTGCTGTTAGCATTTCCCTAAAAATAATTAATAAAAGATGAAATCGACAAAAACAAATTCGATAAATAAAACTCGAAACGACAAACATTTTCTCATGCCGCAACACGCGGGATCTATCAAATATCTTGCGAGCATCATAACTAAATTGCGTGCTTTTATATAGTTACTTTTTAGCTAATTATCAAATTACTATATAAGGTTCTTTGTATGCAAAATTAGCTCCAACCCCAAACACTAGCTAACGTAATCATTAAAACTACCAACGGGCATTTGGTCCAATGGTATGAAGGTTTTACCCTCCTAGGCAAGGTTTCATGTTCGAGTCTTGTCTAGGGCGATAGGGGTTTCCTCCCGCGTGTGTAAAAGGAAGGGTGTCATTGCCTTTTGGGCTGGACCCAACCTGGTTGTGTGGGCTCGCTACGCCTTCTGGGCTAGGGGCCATGTAGCCACAAATTGCCGTTCCAAAAAAAAAACGTAATCATTAAAACTAGAGTTTAAGCTATATATAGCCAGGTTATTTAAGTTATATTTAAGCTCAACAAGTATACGCGATTTACGCCTTGTGCTTGAGCATGGCTCCAAGAAGACACAACTTAAATTCAAACTTACGATACTTTTCATAACCGAACTACCACAATTTATTGTACATGTACTTTATTAAATTGCAAGTCGCAACTACCACCTTGTCCTGTGGTAAATGCACAACAACTTTGGTTGGTGCAAAAAGTTAATGGTCATTCATTTACATATGAAACACAGACGGTACATACAGCAGCTATTGGCTACCAGGCAATTGATTTAGACTATACATGTGAGCAAGGTATATATGCTACTATTGGTGCCCCCTTCCCACAAAAAGTACGGATGTTTCGTACTTTTTGGTCTTTTTGTCCCCTTTTTTACAGTGCAACGCAGTTTTTTATCAGTTTCTGTTTCGTAATTTTTGACAGTTTCATACTTTTGACCTGTTAAACTTTATAATTTTCGTTCCGCATTCTGCGTTTCACTGTTTTATAATATTAAAAAAAAAAAAAAAACACACCGAAAAAATCAGGGAGGGTGCAAACGGCTTTTCAGAATGGTACAAATAACATGAGCCATATATCTACTGCAAAAGCATTTATTGTACTTCTCTCCATATATACATATACTATTAAGTTTGATATGTTTAAGTAAGTTTTTTGTGGTCAAAGTTGAATGCAAAAGTCCTGTAAAATTTCTTTTAGTTATATTTTTCTGTTTTTTGTTATCTTTCTTATATTTGCAGGCTATTAGTTCTTGGAAGACTATTTGTGTAAGGTAGAAGAATTGAGGAAGCCCTAGAGATTTTGGCTAAATATTGGATACTTTTTTATATCCAATACTATTTTCTCTCTTTAAAATCTCTCATTCTTCATTGTTAATATGTTACATTGTCTATCTTGGAAAGAAAGATTTGTTTGAAGATATAATTTAGGGGTGAGCAGAAGAAACCGAAAAAACCGAAAACCAAAAAAACTGAACCGAAAAAATTGACCGAAACTATAAACCGATGGTTCAGTTTTTAATTTTTCAAAAACCGAAAAATTTCGGTTCGGTTTCGGTTTTTGGTCAAAAACCGAACCGTAAAAACCGAACCGAACCAAACTAAACCAGTTTTATAATAATATATAATTAATTTAATATAAATAAATAAATGATAACTAAAAATTTTAAATTTATATTTATTTTATGGATGAAATTATTATAATATATATTATCTTAATGTTTATATATATGTTTGTCGTGTACGTGTGTTTACTTGACAATATGTCGTTACAATGACAATGATCATACTATGTGTATTTTCACATGCATGTGTGTGTCTCTCATTTATATGTGTATAATTGTAAAAATTTGTGTAAACATTATTAGGCTCATATTGACAAAAAAAATTAAAAAAAAATAACCAATTTTCTACGTAAAACAAGTTTATTAATATAAATTAGCAAAAACCAAATTTAAACGGTTTGAAACCGAAAAAACCGAAAAACCGAACCGCAAAAACCGAGAAACCGAAAAAACCGAACCGCCAAAAACCGAGCGGTTTCGGTTTTTGGTTTTATAAAAACCGAATATTTCGGTTCGGTTTCGGTTTTAGCCAAAAACCGACCCAAACCGAACCGTGCACACCCCTAAGATATATAACATGAACGAGACACATCAACAAAAGAGCAACACTTCACATTTTTTTTCTTTGTTTCTGGTTTCCTTTTTTTTCTCTTTTAGTTTAGATTATAGTTTAATATAATAGTTCTGTATATTAGTAAACTTTTCAAATCTTTGTTTTTAAAGGTAAAGTTTTTGCATGACCAATTGAGGTTTATGTTTAGTTTTTATTAAATTGTCAATGAACTTTAATGTTTCATGTTTTAATTAACTGATTTTTTACCGCCTTGTAATCTTTTATTTTTATCTTTTTATTCAACTCTTTAGTATAAAATGTTTCTTTTTAAAGGCTTTATAGCTATATAGTTTTGAGCAAGTAGCTGACGTTCATACGATTCTTTACAAACAAGGGGTGCTTATTAGTCTTTTTTGCGCTTTATAAATGGATGTATCACTTTCCCTTTTTAAGAAAGTGCTATGTTGCCGTTTTAAAGGGGGTAAAATTAGGCTTATTAGCTTTATAAGATGGTTAATGGTTACTTAAAAGTTTTATTCTTACTTTATAAAATAAGTGCTTATTAGCTTATTAAGTGTTTATTTTGATTTTAAAAGGGTAAAATTAGTTTTTTCTTTTCATAAAAATCTTGTCTTTTTATTTTTAAAAGTGTCTAGCTTTATAAGTGCTTATTAGCTTATTAGCATTTTGAGTGCTTTTTATAACTTATTAGACTAAATATCTACTAGATCTAGAACCTTAAAAGCTTAATTTTTTTACTCATAGGCGTAAACATTTTTATTTTAGAGGGTTGGGTGATTTAAATCTATTTATATTTCGATCTAATCCTTTTAAAGATATTAAGTTTTTTTTAAAAAGTTTTAATTTTTAGCTATTAAATTAGTTTTTAAACTAGATCTAGTAATTTTAAGTCAATTTTCGCTGAAAAGTTTTAATCTTTAAATGTTAAAAATAGGCTTTAGTTAAAAAAAAATCTTTTAAGTGTTAAAAGTAGTTTTTAGTTAAAAAAGTTATAATCTTTATTATTAAAATTAGTTTTAAAAAATACAGTTGAGATTGGAGGACATCATCTACACCTTATTCTGAGCAAAATATCGGGTTTTATCTTCTTACTCTTTTGTTTATTTAATCATTCTTAGCTTTATATATTACTCTCTCCGTCTCATTTTTATTGTCCATGTTTTTTTTTGGGATTATTAGATAATATTGACTAAATATATTTGTACTTATCACTCCACAATTATAGGAGTTGATATACTCTATCACTCCACAATTATAGGAGTTGATTATATTGACTAAATATATTTGTACTTATCACTCCACAATTATAGGAGTTGATTATCTTGTATTCTTGTCATTATAAATATAGATACATCACACCATTAGATGTGTGGTTAATTCAATATTCATTATATGGTATCAGCCTAACTTTTCTCCCCTCTCAGTCTCTTTTTCCTGGTACCTCCTCATGTCGACCTCTCAAGACAACACCTTCCCCATGAATACCCTCCTCCATATGATCCCTATCAAGTTGTCTTCCACCAACTATCTTCTATGGAAAAATCAAATGCTTCCTCTCCTCTCCTACCAGAAGCTTACAAATCATATTGATGGTACTACTGCCCCGTCGGCTACCATCACGTCTGGTGATCAATCCATTCCAAATCCAGCCTTCACTACTTGGAATGATTTTGATCAACGAGCAGTCATCCTTCTCAATTCCTCCCTAACCGAGGAAGCTGCTGCTGAAGTCTTGGGCCTTACCACGGCTCATGCAATCTGGACTGCTTTAGAGACTGCCTACAGCAACTCTTCTGTTGAAAGGATCCATTCTCTACGTGATTC
>BQNB010108707.1:0-22905 GCA_026074375.1 Tanacetum coccineum
GTTTTCAATCCTTTTGTACCTTTGGCTTCGGTTTTTCGCGCTCTTTCCAATTCCGCTCTCGGTTTTGTCCGGTTTGGCTTTGTTTTTTTTGTCCTTTTCTTAGATATTCATTACCTGCACAGTACAAACACAAAAACAAGCATATTTATGGCATATTATGTGCGTTTTTGGCCGTTTAGGGTCGTTTTATTAAGTAAAAGGTATGTGTAATTACACACATACCAAATGTGCAAACTGAGCGCCCTTGTTTTTACGCTGACTTCATGAAATGTCAACCTTTGAACTTCAAAGGGACTGAAGGTGTGGTCGGTTTGACTTGGTGGATTGAGAAGATAGAGTCAGTTTTTAATATCAGTGGTTGTGCCAGTGAGAATCAAGTAAAGTTTGCCACCTGCACTCTGTTAGGTGCTACTTTGACTTGGTGGAATGGTCAGATAAGAACCTTAGGTCCAGAGGCATATGAAATGACTTGGGAAGTGCTTAAGAGAAAGATAACAGACAAGTATTATCCGCAGGGTGAAATCAAGAAATTAGAAATTGAGTTGTGGAACCTAAAGGTCAAGGGAAACGATGTTCCAACATACGCTGAACGTTTCCAAGAGTTAACCCTGATATGTACCAAGTTTGTTGCCAATGAAACCGGGAAGGTTGACAAGTACATCAGTGGAATTCCTGACAACATTTATGGGAACGTCAAGTCTGCCAGACCCAAGACATTGGATGAGACTATTGAGTTGGCCAATGACTTGATGGATCAGAAACTCCGCACCTACGTGGAAAGGCAATCTGACAACAAGAGGAATGCTGATGATTCATCCAGAAACAACCATGGTCACCAGCAACAACCCTTCAAGAGGCAAAATGTCTCCAAGGTCTACAATATGGGGACAGGTGAAAAGAAGTCGTATGGGGGGATCTCTGCCCAAGTGCACCAAGTGCTATCTTCACCACAATGGTCCCACAAGTGAAACAAAGTAGGGCACTTTGCTCGCGATTGCAGGAGTGCTGGTAACACAAATGTTGCTAATACTAAGAAGGGCAATAGGACAGCTCCTAAAGGAAATGGTTTGTTTGAGTGTGGAGCACCAGGGCATTTCAAGAGAGATTGTCCTAAGCTGAGGAATAAAGATGGAGGAAATAGGAATGCACAAGGCTGGGTTTATGCAGTTGAGAATGCAGAATAGAGGGGAAATGCTCCGAGAAACCCTGATGCCAATGTCGTCACGGGTATGTTCCTCTAAAATAACCACTATGCATCTATCTTATTCGACACTGGTGCCGATAGAAGCTTTATATCCACTGCATTTAGTTCTTTGATTAACATCGCCCCAAACCTCCATTAGAAAAATTGTTATGAGGTCGAATTAGGATTATGGGAAAATAGTCAGGATAGACACTATTATACGAGGTTGCCACTTTAAATTCTAGACCATCCGGTCAAACATAGATCAATGCCCGTAGAACTGGGTATTTCAGATGTCATATCGTATGGACCTGTTAAGAAGATGTCACGCCGTGATCGTAGTGTGATGAGAAAGCGTTCAAAATTTTTCCATACGGAATGCAACCTTTGACTTTTTGTGGCAACGAAGTAGCAACGGAAGAGAATCCCCGGTTGACATTAACTTATGTTCAATAAGCCCAAGAGTACATGGCCAAAGGATTTTTTAGCATAGATGTTCCGCCAAGAAAGAGGATGACAAGTCGTAGGAAAACATATAAAGGACGTACCAATCGTACCGAGAATTTTCCTGAATATTTCCGAGACTTGCCAGGTCTTCCTCCAGCCTCGACCAAGTGGATCCAAATCGACTTACTTCCAGAACCGCACCCAAACTCGAGCACCGTATCGGTTGGCTTCCATCCGAAATGAATGAATTATCAGAATAATTACAAGAACTTTCTGACAAGGGATTCATAAGGCATAGTTCCTCACCTTGGGGAGCCCCAGTCTTATTTGTCAAAAAGAAGGACGGGTCATTCAGGATGTGCCTCGACTACCGTGAGTTAAATTACACTGCCAGTAAAGACTCGTTATCCCTAAAATCCCGAGATCAACGATTTATTTGATCAACTTTAAGGATCCAATATTTATTCGAAGATAGATCTGAGATCAGGATATCACCATCTTAGAGTACGAGAACAAGACATTTCAAAGACGGCATTCCAAACTCGGTATGGTCATTACGAGTTCCAAGTTATGCCATTCGGACTGACAAACGCACCTGCGGTATTCATGGACCTCATGAACCGAGTGTGCAAACCTTATTAGATAAATTTCTAATTATCTTCATCGATGAATACTATTTATTCAAAGGATTAGAAAGAGCACGAAGAACATAATTAAAGGCAATTGGAATTGCTTACGAAGGAGCATTGTATGCTAAGTTTTCAAAATGCGAGTTTTAGATCCCGAAGGTACAATTCCTCAGTCACGTCATTGATAGCAGAGGCATACATGTAGATCCAGCCAAGATTAAAAGAACCTATCAAAGATTGGGCACTCCAAGACAAACCAACTGAAATCCCCAATTTTTGTCTTTGCTGGTTACTAATCGAAGTTTATTGAAGGTTTTCAAAGATTGCTAAGTCAATGACGAAACTTACTCAGAAAGGAATCAAGTTCGACTGGGGAGAAAAGGAAGAGAACGCTTTTCAGTTAATAAAGCAGAAGCTGTGCAGTGCACCAATTCTGGCTTTACCTGAGGGGAGCGAAGACTTTGTGGTCTACTGTGATGCGTCACACAAGGGTTTAGGTGCTGTATTAATGCAGAGAGAGAAGGTGATTGCTTATGCTTCTCGACAACTAAAAGTTCACGAGAAGAACTACACCACTCATGATTTAGAACTTTGGATCCGGTAGTTTGCCCTAAGATATGGAGAACCACTATCTAATACGGAACCAGATGCACCGTGTTCACCGACCATAAAAGCCTACAACACATTCTCGATCAGAAGGAGCTTAACATGAGACAACGCCGTTGGCTAGAATTACTGAGTGACTACGATTGTGATATTCGTTATCATCCCGGGAAAGCAAACGTAGTGGCCGATGCACTGAGCCGTAAGGAACGGACTGAGCCATTACGGGTTCGAGCCTTAGTTATGACAATTGGTTTGGATCTCCCCAAACGAATATTAGAAGCTCAGATCGAAGCCCAGAAACCAGAGAATCTCGTGAATGAAGACTAGTGTGGTATAATCTGGGGGGGATCCAAAGGATATCCCCAAGAACGATTGGAACCTACGTGCCGATGGAACACTATGTAGTTACAAACGCAGGAGTTGGATACCTTGCTATGGAGACTTAAGATCCGTGATTATGGAGGACCGAATCCCACAAGTCAAAAACGTACTAGCCATCCTCGGTTTTGGAAAAGATGTACCAAGTATGTGAAGAAATTAATATTGGTGGCCAAACATGAAGCTGACCAATCGTTCCGCCACAATACTTAGCAAATGCCTGACATGTGCAAGGTCAAGGCCGAACATCAATAGGCCACATGATTGCTAGTACAACCAGGAGATACCAAGTGGAAGAAGGGATAATATCAACGAATGGATTTTATCACCAAACTTTCTAGATCGTCACAAGGTTTCGACACCATCTGTGTATTATGGAGCCGACTATATACAAAATCTGCTCCATCCTACCAAAAAGGGAGAATGCTACCATAGACAAATTGGCAAGTTGTACTTGAAACAGGGTTAGTGGAAAACATGGGATACCGCCCAATTAATCTGTGATCTTACCGAAAGATTTCACTTCACAAACTTTTGGAGAATCATTTTCAGAAAATCTTTGGGTACAGATATTAGTATGAGCACTGCGTATCATCCAGAAACTGACGGTGCGCCGAGCGAAGAGAACCATTCCAACTCGTCGAGGACGATGCTACGGTTCTTGCGTGATCGATATTTGGCAAAGGCTGGGTTAATCCTTTGGCCATTTTGGCCGAGTTTTCATACAACAACAGTTAATCACGCTAGCATAAAGGCCGCCCCTTATGAGCAAACTGTATGGGCAAAAATAACGATCACGACGGTGTGCTGGCCGAGGAGTGTGGGGAAAGCCCAATTGACTGGTCCGGAATTGATCCAAGAGATACAACGAAAAGATTCGTGCCCTGATCAAGCAAAGGAGGGCAAGCTGCGTCAGATCCGAACAAAGAGCTACGCCGATCGGGTAAAGCGAAAGCCGATGGAGTTCAAGTTTGGGGGACAGAGTTAAGGTCAAGGTCTCACCTTGGAAAGGGTCATACGATTTCGGTAAGCGGGGGGGCAACAGAACCCAGATATTGTTGGAGCCATTTCAGGTGTTAGCCAAAGTTGGGCCAAGTTGCCATACAGGCTGTAACTCCTCAAGAGTTTGAGCAGAGTCCAACCAACTTTTCCATGTGTCAAATCTGAAGAAAATGTTACGTCTAACGAACCTTTAGTCATGGCATGTGCCGTTAGAAGGAATTTCCTGTTGACGATAAGCACCATTTTGTGGAAGAGCCCGTTGAAATCATGGAGACGAGGAGATCAAACGATCAGCAAAGCCGGATACCATTGTAAGGTTCCTGTGGAAACTCTAGGGAGGGTGGGCCCTGAGATCACCTGGGAACGTGAAGATTCGGTCAAAGACAAAAATACCCACAACCTCTTCACAAACACGTTTCCACACAAGCCATAACCACATTATACGTATTTTATATGTTTCACGACGTTGTCACGCATTCGTGACATGCATAGTTAAAACCCATGCATGTCCACGTCTTCCTTGACGTGAAGACTCGCAAACCAAACGTGACCCTAGTCGCAATGGCTAAGCATGAGTGATTTGTAGGGTGTGTTGGACACACATGAGCCATGCGTTTTATGCGTTCGTGACATGCATGGTTGAACCATGCATGCTCACTGTCTTGGCTCACCCCACGACACACAACGTGACTTTGTGTCACCATAGAAGTAAGACGATATTTAGCAAGCAATGTTCCAAGAGAGGTCGACTTACAATGGTCCTAAGCTTGAGAGGAAAGACCGAGTACGTGTATGATAGAAGAAACCCAAACGTGCAACGAAAACCCTAGCTTTCAAAAGCTTGTGATGTTCGAAACCCTAGCTCCTCGCCAACCCCTTTCACGCAAACGCCTTGAAATTGAGTACTTGGGGAATGTAGTGATAATATTAGAGACAAATGGTGTGCTTGGTTTTTGTTTTCTTGCCGTGCGAAATGAGAGAGTAAAAGAGAAAGAAAGACTTTGATGGTTTTTGAGTGGTTAAGTGTTTTAGCTTGAGTTTTGTGTGTTTCCTTGAAACTGTGTCGTGTATATATGCCCAAGAGGTATGAACTTTGCTAACCTCCTCACTTAACTTACCTCTTGCAACTTAACCCTAGGTTAGTTAGGATCCTTTATGTACCAATGTAAGATCTTGGAAAGATTTGTAAGTGATTTTACCCATCCCTAGGTACATGGACGCCCAAGATGGATTAGTGGGTACTTGGATGTGACAATTTCTAGTTACATGAGCTAATATGGTACTTAACCTTGTATCCATTGGATATTAGTACACTTTTGATTGGGTTTCCTTGTCTTGCTTGGTTTTGCCGCGTCTAAGAGAGATCAAGGGCAAGAATGATTTTAACCAATGGTTAATTAGGCATTAGGAGACATTTAGGACAAACATTTATTAGCTAGGTGAGGTACTTGTACTCTTAAGGATCATTAAGGGATCTTTAGTACTAGATAAATCACCTAGGACGATTCTTGTGTGGGTTTAGCTCACTATATTCGGCCAACATGGACTATTACACAAGATTTGATTTAATTTTTGTGTTTAGGAATGAAAAGTGGGTATTGGTTTGAGTCTAGGTAAGTCTAGGTATTTCCGGGGTGTGTCCAAATGTATTTTATTGCGAAACGTAACCCTTTTACGTGACCAATAAAATAAAATACGCAAAGTACATAATTATTTTCTTAATAATTATTTATTACTTGGTTGATGTAAACCTTAATTTATTTGATGACCGTTTACATTAAATGGTTATTTCTAGTCTACGCGATTTAGCTCAAAAGCAAAATTAAAAGTAACGCGTATCGGACCAAAATAAATAGTGACAAATAATAGGGGTCGTAAAATGACCTGAAATTGAGAAATGTTACAGTCTCCACCCGTTAGAAGAGCTTTGCCCTCAAAGCTTAAGACCTTGTAGTGGATGACGAAGCCCGGTTTGTGAAAAGCTGTGGGTATTTCTGTTTGAACGACTCTTCACGTTCCCAAGTGAACTCAGGACCTCTCCTAGAGTTCCAGCGAACCTTAACCAACGGTATTCGGCTTCGCTTCAGTCGTTTGATCTCCCGTTCCATGATTTCAACGGGCTCTTCCACAAACTGGAGCTTATCGTCAACATGAATTCCTTCTAACGGCATGACTAGAGGTTCGTCAGCGTAACATTTCTTCAGATTAGACACATGGAAAGTATGGTGAACTCTGCTCAACTCTTGAGGAAGTTCCAGCCTGTAGGCAACTTTCCCAACTTTTGCTAACACCTTGAAAGGTCCGACATATCTCGGGTTCAGCTTGCCCCGCTTACCGAACCGTACGACCCCTTTCCAAGGCGAGACCTTGAGCATAACTCTGTCCCCAACCTCGAACTCCATCGGCTTTCGTTTCCGATCGGCGTAGCTCTTTTGTCGATCCTGAGCTGCTTGCATCCTTTGCTTGATCAGGATGATCTTTTCTGTTGTTTCTTGGATCAATTCCGGACCAGTCAGTTGGGCTTCCCCAACCTTGGCCCAGCACACCGGTGATCGACATTTTTGACCATACAGTGCCTCATAAGGGGCGGCCTTTATGCTAGCGTGATAACTGTTGTTGTATGAAAACTCGGCCAATGGCAATCTTAACCCAGCCTTGCAAATCAATCACGCAAGCACGTAGCATGTCCTCGAGAGTTTGAATGGTTCTCTTGCTCTGGCCGTCAGTTTCTGGATGATACGCAGTGCTCATACTAATATCTGTACCCAAAGCTTTCTGAAATGATCTCCAGAAATTTGAAGTAAATCTTCCATCACGATCACAGATAATTGAGGCAGGTATCCCGTGTCTTGCCACTATCCTGTTCAGGTACAACCTTGCCAACTTGTCCAATGGATCATTCTCCCTTATTGGCAAGAAGTGAGCAGATTTTGTAAGTCGATCCACAATCACCCAGATGGTGTCAAAACCTTGCGACGACCTAGGAAGTTTGGTGATAAAATCCATCGTGATATTATCCCACTTCCACTCGGGTATCTCTGGTTGTACTAGCAGTCCCGATGGCCTTTGATGTTCGGCCTTGACCCTTGCATACGTCAGGCATTTGCTAACATACGTGGCGATGTCTGCCTTCATATTGGGCCACCAATATAGCTTTTTCATGTCTTGATACATCTTTTCCGAACCGGGATGGATAGAGTATTTTGACTTGTGGGATTCGTGCATAATCACGGATCTTAAGTCTCCATAGCATGGCAACCAACTCCTGCCGTGTAAACATAAAGTTCCATCGGCACGTGGTTCCAATCTTTCCTTGGGTATATCCCTTCTGATCATACCGCCTACGTCTTCATTCACGAGATTCTCTGGTTTTTGGGCTTTGATCTGAGCTTCCAATATTCATTTGGGAAGATCCAAGCCAATTGTCATAACTAAGGCTCGAACCCTCATGGCGCAAATCCGTTCCTTACGGATCAACGATCGGCCACTGCGTTTGCCATTCCCGGCGTGATTACGCAATGTCGCAAATCGGTAATCATTAGCAATTCTAGCCAACGGCACTGCCTCATGTTAAGTCCTTCTGGTAAAGATTGGTTGTAGGCTTTTTATGGTCGGTGAACCACGGTGCATATCTGTTTTTCCCTATAGATAGTGTCTCCATACTTTGGGCAAAACACTACCGATCCAAGTTCTAAGTATGGATGGTGTAGTTCTTCCTTGTGAACTTTTAGTTGTCGAGATGCCCATAACCAATAACTTCTCTCTCTGCATTAATACCAGCACCTAAACCCTGGTGAGACGCATCACAGTTTCATCCCCAGATATAAGCTTAATTTTCTTGCGTATATCAGGTCAGGTATATTTTGAAACATAGTTGAACACAGCTCTTGAAAGCGCTGAGTTGTAAGAGATATTGTCAAAATCCTTAACCTTCAAATTCCTTAGTTCATGCTACATTCGCTGAATTTTCACATTATCACATACGTAGGGCAAAAATATCGCTCGCGTCATTACTATACGCTTTCATTTCAGTCTAAAAACCGATCTGATTAGCAGCCTCTTATCCCCTAGTTGCAACCTGGAATTCACCATGTCAAGGCACGCCTTGAGTGTGATGGCAGCACAGAAAATTTAACCTTTCTTGCTTCCGCACAATTCATCTAATTCCGAAAACCCATTTTGTTTTCTCAACACCTACTTTAGCTCTACGCTCCATCGTGTCCATGGATGCACCGTAGGGTTACACTTCTTTTAAATCCAGAAAAGGGTACAACTCTCATAACAGTTGGCGCACCCACCTTGGCCCCCAGCTTCATTAGCTTTGTTTCCTTGTCCCACTTGAAGTTTACCTGGCCTTGCGCGCCTCTGCACATCCACTAACAGCATTGACACCTCATGAGTGATGAGTCGCTTCCAATAGCAGCTTGGGCTCATTGCTTTTGGTACGGCAGAATCTATCACATCACATAGGAAAGCACATCAATGTGTATTTATATAATGACTTAATCACATCATATACTATACGAACCATAATAATAACATTTAATCAAAAACAACATCAAGTGTAAATCAAAAGATAGCCATTTTCTATCATGCATTTTATACCAAACATAAAGTTAATACATAGTTGCATTTGTTTCACAAAATGATACAAATCGTTACAACCAATGCATCAATTCTACTAACTAAAGATTCAGTTTAGTGATTATAGAATAAAAGATACTACTAATGAAACTAAGCTACTAGAGTCTTGAGGTGAAGCTCTTGGTGGCTCAGATGGTGAAGTCCTACCTCATGAGTAGGTGAATGTATCAATTGTCGGTAGCAGGAGCTGTGGCCAGTTAGTTTTATGTGCGGCAAATATACGGATCTCCGGATCATTATGAGTAATGGAGCCAATAGAGCTCAGGTAGAGAATATGGTAGCTCTGATCTACAGACGTGAGTGGTAATAGTTCTCAACCGCAATAGACCAACGCCTCACATGATGGTAATGCCATGTCGCACGATCCAGCTCTCTCCAAGCAGCTCTAGTACGGTTCTCACTGCAATCTAACATCATTTCCCCAGTTCATTTGTTCTCTGTACGCACGTTCATATTCTAATAATATTTCTCATCGAACCAGGATAATTTTCAATTGCAGCCTCGTTGGGACATACGACCCGGGAATATCTCTTCCGGAATCTTTTTATCATTGATTCTTACTTGTGTATTTTAAGTGTATACGACCAACGAATCAAGTCTCTTAAGTGGTGTTAGTCTGCCAGTACAGATGGTAACAGCCTCAGGTTCAGGATTAGCAGGAACAGGAGGTGGTATAGGTGCAACTTCAGCCTCGGCCTCAGCCTCAGCCTCCTCAAACTCAATCTCAGACTCGGAGTCAGATGCAGGTGGCGGAGGGTAAAGTGGGTCCGCCCCCTGATAAGGAAGTATCCACTCTGGGCCGTCCCATTCTTCATCAGCATCCATCTCCATCTCTTCCTCTTCTTCTTCCGGATCTTCCTCCTCCTCCATTTCTGGGTCTTCCTCTTCAACCCAACCATTCATGTTGTCTGGTGCTGCCTTCGTAGCTAGCGCGAACTCGTTATGGTTAGGGGGTAGGTTGGCCATGATGATCTGCAAATTGCGTAAAATAAATAAGGATTACTATATGAATAATAATTTATATGAGAATGCGAATGCATGACGATGCTTCAGGAATATGCATGATGATCGATAAATAATATGAATATGCACAATAATATTTGTTACATATAAAAATTTCATTTTTGAAATCTAAATAAACAATTCTTGATGCTTCGCGGATAAGCATATCAATCGATATATATATACATATCAATTACATATAATAATATTTATTATATGAATACTCAATAGTAATGCACCCAAAATGTGCATAAATACTCAAATGGAAAAACTATGATCATGAATAACACAAGGGCTTCGAGGAGTCTTAGCGCACATAAAAAGGGTTATAGTTTATGTAGGAACCCGTTTTACCACTTCACTTCATGAAACACTAATCGAAACTAAGAAAAGAGAGAGAGAGAGAGAATCGTGTAGAGAGAGATGAGAGAGAGTTGAGAGAGAAAAGAGATAGAAAAGAAAATAGATTTTTAGAAATGAAAAACTAGATATTTTCTAATAAGAAAATATCTATATATATATTTAGATCTCATCCCACAGGATCGTTACCAAATTCATAACATAAGTTTTTCCAAAACATGGATGATTAGTTTGATAAAATGGAACAAAATACAAGTTCGTTATTACTTTAGCGCAGACTCCTCGTACACGGCATCCTTCACCCTTGGTTACCTGAGATAAAAACTGCTTAATAGGCAACAAAAATTTTGGTGAATCCATAGAGTTAGTAAAGAGATAAAAGGAACACAATTTTAGTTCATCGAGTGACTGTTGTACGGACAAGCCATTAATCAATTTTGTTTTAAATTTTTTTTTTTTTATTACCCCCCCCCCCCCCCCCCCCCCCCATTTAAAATTTTTTTTTTCTATTGCAATGAGCTCATGACACCGAGCCTTAACGTTAACACATATCTTGTATGTAAATCAGTTTCCCCATAACTAGGTATTATTGCCTTATACCTAAATTCTAAATACAAATTGTCCGTTGACTGGGTGCTCGAAAGGATTCTATTCATACCCCCGGATAGGGCTGTCAAACCCAATAGATCTATGTATTTGTACTAGCGCTCACCCATTATAGGCAATTAACAGTTCATGATGTTAGGGTCTTTTGGCAATAGCTACTCACGCAATTAATCTCATATTCGGGTCCAGCATACCATAAAGTTTCTTGTGTTCAATTTATAAAACAAGCATGTTATCTCACTCGTTGGGTTTATAAAATACTAGTTTAAAAGTAGAAAGGCGATGCTATAAACTCACCGTAAGAACAATTAAATCAGAAGTATGACGAGTCTCGAACGAGCGGGAAGTACTCCTAAGCACCTCCTAAAAGACGTGACGCGACTTAGTACGTAGAAAGTAACAATACGTAAAAATTAAACATGTGATCATGAGATGTGTTTCCGAGATAAGCATGGCATTCCACTAGAACTTCCCCAAGTCCTTTTTAACCCCAAATTGACTTGTGACCTGGTCTTATAGGCAAATGAACATCTACTAAGTTTCGGCTTCTAACTTTTATTTTATCACGGTGTACTATACGTTTTTAAATTTTTAGACTAGACGTAAAAACTCAGTTTCTGATTTTAACTTGACTTCATGGACTCATATCTCCTAGCTCACAAATGTTCTATATGTGAGGCTTTCACTCCTGGAAATCTATTTGTGTCTAGTTTCCAAAAATGTAAGTCTCATAATTTACAAAGTTTCGTAACTATGTGAAAAGACTGTTTTACCCTTGGTTATCCAAAACAGAAAGTTTCAAAAAAATTTACCCTTTACTAAAATGGCCATAAATCCCAAACCATGATAGCAATGAAGGTGAGGTCAAAGGATATGGCTTCCTTAAGATGTCTACCACTGACCCAATCTTTAAAACCTAACATTTTATGGCAAAAATTTGGAGTTTAACTCGTATTCTAATCATATGTCCAGATTTGACCTATTTTCTTGTTTTGACCATAACTCACTCATCCCAAGGAGTTGGTTGAGAATCCAACTATACTATGATGCTAAGACATGTATCTTTTCAGTCATGTAATTTAATCATAGGCTCCAGGCCAAATATTTTTAGATAAACACACGTTTTGCTACTGTTTTTAAAACAGTCCCATTATTTTAACTCAAAACCTTTGTAAACATCATTTTAATCATCATCTACCCACATGCAATGCCACACTAATTGAAAACACCCTCAAGAACATAACCACACATATATATTCAGAACTTAAACATCCATTTTCATGGATGAAAATCAAAGAAAACAAGAAAAAAAAGATAGGGCTTACTAAAGAAAGATTATGGCTAGAGAATCAAACACCAAACACCCTTCTCTTGTGTGGGCTGATTCGAATCAAAGAACACCCAAAACTAAAGATTATAATGCTTCTAACCCTTCTCAAATGATGATGATACTCCTCCAACAAACCCCCAATCAAAACCCTTCAAGAATCACCAAGAAACAAGCCCTAACTTCTTCAAATCTTCATGGATACTTACCAAACTTTACAAGAGGCTTTAGGATGATGTTATAATGATAAAAAGGAGTAGGAAAATCTTGTGAGAGTGATGATGGTGGTGGTATGGTGTACGGAGAGAAAGGAGAGAAAATTTTGAAATGGTGAGAAATGAAGGGTTACTTGCATGTGTGGGAAAATGGAGATGTGATAATGAGGTTTATAGAAAATGAAAAAAAAAGTAAAGAGGTGGAGTGTGGTGTTGTAGAACCTGCTTTAGGGCCTAGGGGGAGGGAAAAGTATAAATTTTTTTTATTTTTTTATTTAGTTTATATGTTTTATTAAAGTGTAGGGTAAAGTATAATTAAGAAAAGGTAGAGTTTAAGGTAGAAACGCGAGTTTTAGCAAGAAATTTTCGTAAACGCGAATCACAACGGAACATGAAAATAGTATATATTATAATCATCGGGGGATATTATGAGATTATTAAATCACTTACGATGCGAAGACGGAATAGATTTCTAAATACGGCTTACGCAAAGTTAAAAACGAGAAAATCTTACTAAATCGGGTAAACGTAAAATTAATAACTTGCTTAAAATGAAAAATAGAAATAAAGCTCGGAGTAAATAATGACCTTAAGTACGGAATGTTACAGAAGATAAATACATTGAAGAGTTTTTAGACATCAAAAAGCTAAAAGAAAAGGTTGAAGATAGATTATTCAAACAAGATCGATAACAATAAATTCCAAACTCTTCAATCAAAACTCATCTCTTAAACAAAGTTCTAGAGTAAACAATCATCCTAAGAACCAACATATTTACTCAGGTTGCGTGACGTGGCTGTTTACTATCATTTGCTATATCAACCTTCCCTGTTAAGATTATGATAAGGTCGTGAGCTTTCATTTCAGAATATTTATTACATCTACCTATCAGGTGAAGTTCATAACCTCGCCTTTACTTATTTTACATGTTTTATAAACCCGCGAGGGGGATACATGCTTGTTACAAACTCTTTTACATACTCGTATATCTTATAACAATGTGATTACTTTTCAAAGTCTTTAATGAATTCATAACCCCATATTTTCAATCTTTTTGAATACTTAAAAACCTGTGATACTGATATAAACCAGGAATGCAAGTGGTTTTCTAAATGTATGCTACCCAGTTATATTATTGCCTAAGAAGCTTCCAGTGCCATATTACATATCATTGAATCCAGATTACTTACTTGCATTGCGAGTGAACGCGAAATTGTGAATAAGATCATGGGGGTGACGCTCCCATATGTTTACCCATGCTTGGGGTAGCCAAACACACTATATTTGTCCTAATAGGTAACCATGGCATGTTACCTTTTCCACGGGGACATCTGTCCCTAACCAATATCACTACGGTGATTTCCTTGTTAATGTATTGATGTCATGAGCTTAGATGCAATAAATAATGTTCCCCATGATGATTGTCCCTGCAATACCAGTATTTCAACTATAACTTGTATTCAATTATTACATTTCAAACCTATGAATTTTACTCAACCTTTGTGTTGAACCCTTTTATGCAATGTTTTATCTCAGGTTATTGAGCCAACTTATGGCTTGGTAATGGCAATGGACTCGAAGATGGCAAAAACTTGTTATCATTCACATTGTATTACTAAGATTTTGGGACCTGCATTGTAAAACTCTGATTTAAAATGAATGATAACATATCTTTTGAATAACTTCTCTTTTGGGTACATTTTCTATGATTAAGACTGTTGTATCCATGAAAGTAATACCCCAGATTAGCCCTCCAGCTGCTATATGTAAAATGGGGGATTACAAATTGGTATCACGCCATGGTTATAGAGAACAAGTCAAAACCTTAACTATAACCACATTTCTTTTCTAGCCATCAAAGTCCTCTGTGCCACTACATTCGAACAAGTAATTGTAAATATACATATCTAATATACTATTACATAATAACTATTTATAAAACGACTTGGGTTGGTAACAGAACGATGTCTCTCCAACCCCTCTACTTCCGATATTATGGATGCTTTTTTCCCTCTATGAATATTCTTAACTATACTTCGGTCTCATCGATTATTTCCCAGCTTCATCGGGAAGCAGTTCTTTTAACTCCTTCGGAAAACTCTACAATAATTATGATTCCCACTGGTATTCTTGTCCCATCTACAATAATACTTATTTAAAGACGTACAAGCCATTTTTGCTAAGGAATTACCCTTCATCACCAGATCCTATTAATCCACCAGCTAATTTGACTCTATCTTCGATATAACCACCATCACTACTATTAAATCCTCGATAAAGTTCTTTATTCTGAAGAACTAATACACCATAAGAAGCGATCCATTCCCCAATCTTTCCTCAACTACGTTATCAATTCATCCCGAATCAAACCTGTGATTTTGTATCACCATCTTTCTCAGTTATATACTCCTCACCCCCACCGTAATATTGAAATAGGAAAAATTCCCAATTAAGATTATGTAAACATACGAGGGACAAATCGAAGATATTTTGAATTAACTTTAATGAACTCTATCTTCACACATCGAGAAATGGAGATGGACGTTATTATAGAATGGATCATACGAAGAGAATAGTGACGATCTAAATACCAAACTCAAGAAAATCCGTACTCAGAATTATCAAACTTCAAAAGAAAAGTTAAGGCAAAATGATAAGATATGCCTTTGCTTCTATAGAATTTCCGACTGAACGAATCATTGAGAAAAATCTAAGTCGACACCAAACGGATCAGGAAGATCTTTAGGATGTCATCTACCGGTTCGAAATCAACAAACTCTTAACTAGTTTTCAACTTTTTTCTAAACCCAAGCCATGGGATTGTGGTATAAAATAAAAACGCTTGTCAAATATTGACTATGTACAGTAAAAAGGCAAGTTATTTATAAAGGCAATCTCGTTTCATACCTTATTGTTTCCAACTTATCTCTCTTTCATCATCATTTCCACCATTTGCATCATTATCTCCGTCTTTATCATAACCTCTAAGTGCTTTAAAAATTATCAAAAAAAGCATTTCTCTTTAAGCATTTTTAAGCATCACATTCTCTTTTATACTTATGATATCATCTTATTACGTGTTATCTTTTGTTGATAGAATGCCTTCCAAAAGGACATCAACATCTGAAACACCAACCATAACTTTAGCTGCCATCCGGCAACTAATTAATGATTCTAAAAGCACAAGCTGCATCAATGGCAAATACTGACAATACTAACAAGAACACCAGGACAAGCAAAACTCCAGTAGCAAGAAAAGGAATCAATGATCACAAAAGAAAGTTTGAAGATAGAGGAAACACCACCAACAACAACAATTATCCCAAACACAACAACTATAACCACTCCAACAATCGCAATAACAACAACTACCAATACAACAACAACAAAAACAACCATAACAATGATTACCACCAACAGCATAATAGAAGACAAGAAACCTTCAAAACTTATACTGCCACCAATGGATATACTGGAAACCTTCCCTTATGTAAAAGATAAGACACATCACACGGGACCTTGCAGTGTCAAGTGTCAGGTTTGCAACAAGATAGGTCACCAGACCAAGTACTGCAAAAACAACAGGGCCACATGAAAGCATACTTAGAGATAAGCTTGCTTTTGTTCACTTTAGGATTTCTACCCTAGAAACAACTCTCGAGGATATTCAACTCTCATCAGAATCTTCTTCAATCTAAAAACCCCAATCATCAAGCAACAATCCTCGTCGTCTGTTACTTTTATCCTACTACAAGATACTTAGCATAAGTATCAACTCTTTTTCATATGTAAAGTTCGTATGTAAAGTTATCCATGAAATAATAAAGTGATGATTCCGTTACATCTTGTTATCTGATGATATCAAAACTCGACATCATTTGTCAATTCCATCGATTCCATTATGTTCAAACTCTGAATACTCTCCTCATACCTTTGCAACATAAATTATCATCCTCGATTATATGGGCGTCAGTACAATCAACATCTCAATATTATCTAACAATTCATTTTCTACACATTACCATATCATGTTTTTATGCTTAGGTAAGACGATTTATGATCATCTTATTGAAATGAATTAGGTCACTTCTTCATTTGAATAAGGAAATTATAAATCTCTGAACTATGAATTTATAAATTCTCAGTTACAAGGAGTTGAATGCTTCTTTTTGTAAGTGACAAATTATAAATAAGTAGGCTTAAGTATATAACATACGTACAAACAAGTTTCTTTCAATCCGTTTGTACAAACAATTCCTTAATCATTATCATTATTACCTTTATTACCTTCAATATTTGTTCATTTCCAAATTTGTATCTCACGTGATTAGCAACTCTCTTACAAATTCATAATCATTCCTTGACATTACTCATTCCATGATCTCCGTATTCTAAAAAATTTCTGTTATATTCTGCAACATAATAACAAGGAAACACACAAGAATCTATACAATGTCAAATGATTTCAATACCACTAGGTATGAAAATTTTAACAAAGACTTGTGATAGCATTCTTATTCGATGTTGACTTTTAAAGGTTAATGAATAACGATTCTTTACGATCACAGTAGCACAGCAGAAGCATGGTAGGCCTATAACCCACATGTTTCGTAAATCAAAGTATTTCATCCACCCAGATTCTATCAGGATCTGAAGAAATTCTATTGACTGTCATCAAGAGGTGTGATCTTGAAAATAAGTAGACGTGTGAAAGGAGGTAATTATAATTATGGTGTACAACATAATTATAAATGCATCACACACGTGAACTTGTAACCTTGATTATGCCTAACATAAAAATTAAATTCATGCCTAGTACCTACATCTATATCACTATAACTTTTAACTAAATCTCAGGACGAGATTTCTGTAAGGGGTGGAGACTATAACAACCCAAGAATTTTCATCAAATGCAAAATCTATTTTTCTATTATCACAATTGTACGGGGAAATTTTTCGCTTTATTACATTAGTTGTATTGTCAATATCTCAATATATAATGTAATTTGCATAACTAAAGTAGACGAGCTCACGCAACCTATCTATGGCAATCATGTCTTCATATATGTCAAGCAAACATCACAATATGTCAAGAAATATCATCTATGGGGCCTTATTATAAAGTACATTATTCCTATATAAAACATTCGCTAATGTTATATCCAAAAGGGCTTTAAACTGTTTCGAATGACCTCTAAACCCTAATTCCATGAAGGCTTTAACATCTAAAGTGGCAACGGCACAACGCTACTAAGTCATATGTCAAAGATATAACATCTCATTCGAATATAAAATCTCTTTCAAGTCAAAGTACAAGTCTCTAAAAGCTGAATATACAAGTCATTAAGCATGATCTCCAAAATAGCCGTTTTACCTCCGTTTTCATTCTAATTTCTTCACCATCACTTGTTTACAAGCTACTATACTCATTTTATAATATGTAAACCCTAAATATTCTATTCATAAGCTTTCATACATCTTTTTGCACTCAAAACCCTAATTCAAAACCCTAAACCCTAAAACTGAGCTAGTTTCTAAACCATGACTGTTTCTTCATTTTTTCCATTGTAACCATAACATATTAAATAAGTTGTAATAACATAAATTACAATATTCTTAATCACTTTCCATCGTCATTTCATCATATTAACAACAATGCACAAGAAATAAATCCAGGAAACCCTAATTGTACCCTAATTGTGATTTTGACCCGTTTACTCATTTTCAGACCATCTCATTCTCAAGTAAGCAACCAAGAGTCATTGTAAACCCATAAAATGAGTTTACAAACCATTATCCCATATTATCCATCATTACTTGACAATATTCAAGATTTACAAAGGCTAGAAGAAACCTTAAAGTCTTATCCGAACCATAATTCTACCACGGCTTATTATCCATTTTCATCCCATTTTTTTTTAACTTAAAAACAACTATACAAATTCATTAATTAATTCATATTACATTGTCAAGATCAGTTATTCTATCACCTTGATATATTACACCTGAATTACAAGCAAGAAACCATAAACGAGATCTATTGTGAACCATGACCTTATTTACTCAATTTTGACCCTATTCTAACCAAAACCCATTAGCATTTTTCGTTATTACATTCCAATATATAAGCCTCAAGACTAAATTAACATTTACATTGCAAGTATACTCGAAATCTAAGCCTTAAATTCACTAAAAACCCTAAACCACACCATTTAAGAACCGCGACCCCATTTCTTCATTTTAGACTCGTTTTAACCCAAACCAATTGCTAATCTTTGCCTGATTAACTTATTTATCAGGACTTAAGATATATTTTAAACAATCCTTGATCAAGGTTCGTTCGATTATAAGCAAGAAAAACTTAGAAAACCTTGTCGTGTCAATCTAACCCGCCTTTTCTTTATGCATTTTTAACCATTTAAAACCTACATGTGCAAATAACCAACCAAGGTGCACTTGTAGAGTCACTAAGTAAAGCTTACCCAGCAGCTTGGACCTTCTCTTGGTCAATAATGAAGGCCACATGGCTCTTCTTTTGCCTAAATAAGCCACGGCAGCAAAAAGCCATAGTCACACCATCAATCCTACTTCATAGACCTCCACACCTACAAATCTAGCTTATACACCTTCCTAACTAGCCCTCCCATGTGTCAAGACCAGATCATGAGGCTTGCTTACTCCTTGCTACTTCAAATGGGTATAAATAGACCTCATTTGTGTTCATTCAAACTCGCACCACCCATCTCCTCTCTCAAACCCATAAGGCAGCAATCCTTTGCTCCCATATGATCATTGGATCATTAAAGAAGTTCAATAAGTGAAGCCCTAAAGAATTGAAGCCTTGGAGTGAAGATACAAGGCGTACGAATGGAAATACTACCCGAAACGACCCACTTCCACCATTTTTGCTCCTTGAAGCTCAAACCCAGGTTCTAGATATTCTAATACTGCTCCTACACTCTTATAATGTTCATATGATCCTAAATATACTCTTGTTAAAGTTTCATAAATTCTATGCCTATGCTCATTTCCATTTTGATCCAAAAACCGTACACCCGGAAACCCTTAATTTCGCGTTTTCTTTAATCTAAATGTTTAATGATAAATATATGGTAGAATCTATCCTATCATGATATTAATGTGAAAATAAACAACTTTATCGATTATTGAAGGAATTGAACTTAAACCGGCCGCAGTTTACGTTTTTTTTTTTTTTTTTTTTAACCCTAATTGAACGTTTTGCTTCCTAGCTTAACGAATCGTTAATTTAAACTTGCGTTACGTTAAAACTTCATATTTTAGTTTATATAAACTTATAAAATATCTTTGAAATGTTATACATAAGCTTGCATGGAATTTGACCATGTTTTGTTAATTATAATCCATGCAAGGGGTATATATCGTAACTTTCTAAAACTTATAAAGGGCTGAAAATGTCATTTTATCAAAGTTATAACTATAGGGGTCTATTATGTCACTTTTCAAAGTGCAAGGTTTACTTGGTATATCTTTAAAAGTTGAAGGACCAAAGTCGTAAAAATGCAAACTCCAAGGACTATTCTGTAACTTTTCAAACCCCAGGGTCTAAAATGTAACATTTTGAAAAAGTATAAAAACATGTTTAAAACCTTACAAGACATAACTTTAATTAACGCTTGACGTGCTTAACATTTCCAGATATTGATCAAAACGCTTAAAACTGATTATATCATATCACAATACTAGGGAGCTTCATATTAAGGAGTTTCATCTTGGTATTACGTTCTGACTGAGTTGTTGGGTTTACGATTTAAAGTTCCCTAGCTCCTCAAACGTTTACTGAATGACTTCTGAATTATGATGGCCCGAACGGTGATACAATAATTCCAAACTCTTCAATCAAACTCATAACTCTTAAAACTAAAGTTCTAGAGTACAATCTTCCTAAGACTCAGCATATTTACTTAGGTTGCGTGACGTAGCTGTTTATTATCATATCAACATTCCCCAGTTAAGATTGTGATAAGGTCGTCAGCTTTCATTTTGGAATATATATTACATCTACCCATCAGGTGAGATTCATAACCTCGCCTTTACTTATTTTACATGTTTTATAAACCCGCGAGGGGGATACATGCTTGTTACAAACTCTATTACATACTCGTTTATCTTATAACAATGTGATTACTTTTCAAAGACTTAGTGAAGTTCATAACCTCGCCTTTACTTATTTACATGTTTTATAAACCCGCGAGGGGGATACATGCTTGTTACAAACTCTTTTACATAATCGTTTATCTTATAACAATGTGATTACTTTTCAAAGACTTATACATGCTTAAACCAGGAATACAAGTTGTTTTACAAGTTATATTGCTATCCTGATACTATATATACAGCTACTGTCTTAAGTTACATTATGCCAAAAGTCCTCATTATCATGGGACCATTAATCACTTATGGGTGAACGCAAATATTGTGGTCTAGAAACTATCGGGATTGACGAATCCTGTTTGTGTTAGCCGGATAGGTAACCAAACACACTATATTTGAATTTCATAGGTATATGGCAATTACCTACACGGGGCCATTATCTCTCTATATATATATCACATCAATTTGGGTATATATATACACTAAGTCAGTTGTGTGCCTATGCGCTTTCACATTATTGATAAAATCAAGAACACACAAATCATGATTATCAGAAATCATGCAACCATTACACTTAACACATTCAAGTTTAAAATTCGCATTAAGCTTGGAATGCTGCACATGAGCAGTTCTTTTATGTTCAACAACACAATCTTTATTTTTCAAACTAGATTTAACTTTCCTAGGGTGGGCTTCTACTTTATTCTTCTGAGTACTACTTGGTGTTTGTTGAATCTTATCTTTCTTTGTATTGCCTGAAGGCTGTGATCCGCTAGCAATAGTAGACGGTTTTACTCCTGTAGAAGACAACATAGGTTTGTTAGAAACTAAGTTCGATGAGGAAGAGGTTTTTGTATTTGTGTTTCCTGAATATGTGACATGTTCAGTGAATCTAACTCTTTTGTCCTTGTTCTTTGGGGTCACAGCCACTAATTTTCCATCAGCATTATTGATACTAGGGCAGGTTTTACTGATGTTTGTAAGCAACTCCTGAATTTGTTTAGCATACCTATAGGCAGATTCTAAGGATTGATCTAGTGGATATTTTGATTTAACATGTTCAACTAGATCCCTAATAACTGTAGCTTCTTCCTGAGTGTGCTTAATATAGGCAGAGTGAGCTGTCCTTTTATTTAATAATTTAGAGGTTATTATTTCCACACCAATCTTAAGCATTTCTGGATCACTAGGGTGTTTTGTAACATCATTATCAACTAGAGCTTTTCCTTTAAGTTTTCTTAAATCATCCTTGAGAGCTGTAATTACCAAAACTTTTTCCTGAAGACTAGCATTTAAATCAGAAATTTCCACAGACTTTAGATTGACTTGATTAATTAAATCATCACATTGTTCTTTTGATCGAATACGTGCTTGTTTAATCAAGCCATAAAGTTGCTTATAGGTCTGTTTTAAATGCTCATTCTCAGCAATAATCTTTGTCACCCTATGATCCAGTTCGATATTTATTGTTTCAATCTCTTCTAAGTCCTGTTTGATCTTATCCTTATCCATTTTTCCACTTAGAGATTTAATTCTCTCTTTCAACTTCTTTATTACCGTGTCTTGATCTTGGTATTAACTTGAAATTGCTCCAGTGGCATCTTATAAATGTTCATATCATTGAGTAGTAGAGTAAATCTTAAGTAGTACTCGTAAAGTGATTCACCTGCTTTGTATGCAAACTTATCAAATTTATTTTACAACTTGCACTCTCGTTCTTGCTTTGTCAATGACGTTCCTTGCATAAGCAGTTGGATTTTCTCCCAAGTATCCTTGGCTACATGATGTTGACTAACAAGTGCATAAATTTCAGGAGGAATGCCTTAAAGAACGATGTTTATTGCTTTGATGTCACGATCAGCTTGAATGGTTTCTGCTGGAGTAAGTTCAGTGTATTCCTTGAGTCTGGTTTCACCATCGACTGTAATTGTTGGCCAAACAAGTGGACCTTTTTCAACCGAAGCAAGAATCATTCTACCATGAGGTCTATTCATCATGTAGAGTTCCATTTTGCTTTTCCATGAATCATACAAATGTTTTTCAAGCATCAGTGGTTTATTGTCACCACCCGAGAGAAGTGACTTATCAGCAAGAGTCGTCATTAAGAAATGTGTATGTTAAAATATTACTTGATTGATCGAACGGTGGTAGAAAGAAATTGTGTTTAATTAGGATGTATTTTAAGTGTTTTAATTCACGAAACTACACGGGATCTTACAATTCTTGACAAAACCGAGAAAAACAAATAAATGTTTCACGGGATTTTACAAGTCAACAAAAAAAACTGTATAATTTTGAAAACTTGAGTTGTTCGGTTTCCCCTAACGAGAGTTGTTCGGTTTTAACTGTTGTTAGGTTGTTCGGTTTCAACTA
>BQNB010108708.1:0-2500 GCA_026074375.1 Tanacetum coccineum
TGTTTGTGAGCGCGAATCAAGTTAATAGCAAATGTCCATTCCGTGAACACCTAATAGTCCATATAAAATGTAAGTAAAAGTAGGTTGTGATTCAAAATATATTGAAATCGCTTATAGACCCGTGGAATCACTAAAAAACAATGTTGCAAAAATCGGCCTAGGCGGCCTTATAATCGCCGATTAATCGCTACTCGGCCATACACCTTGGAATATAAGGCAAATCGGGGAAAAATCGGTCTGCTCAAAAATCGGTCAAATCGGTCAAAAATCGGTCAAATCGGATAAAAATCGGTCAACGAAAGTCAAACATCTTTTTTTACAATGTGACTTTGAATTGTTAACTGTTAACTTTTATTATCTATGTCTATGTTTTGAACAATGTAACTTTGAACTCATTTAATTTTAGTGTATTTAAAGTGTTGTATCCATCTCATACAAGTAACTTTGAAATTTATATATAAAATCAGCAAAACCGATTAATCACCGATTAATCGCGCCTAGACCGATTACAGGCTACAGGGTGGTCGACCGGCCGGCTAGCGACTCGCGATTTTTGCAACATTGCTAAAAAATTTAAAAAATTATTCATTAAAGAGTTAAGTGCATAAATAAATTAACAAACAACAACGATCGCATATAGGTTACATTATTTTATGAAGGGAATAATAAATATGGGAATGAGCAACCCAAACAATCAAAACCCTAACTTTTCTTGAGTCCAATCTTGCTTGTAATCACCTAGAATCGAACCATTGATGCTCCTACACCTTTAATTCTAATCAATCTCTTAAAAACTCAAGATTCTTGAAAGTTAATATTTTTACAAATCCATGAATGGTGAAATTAGTTATGGGGATAGATTGAGGATGATTTTAGGGATCTTTTGGTGTGAAGAAGAGATGATTTCAAGAAGTTTTAATGGTGATGGTGAAGGTTTTATGGTTGTTTGGCTCGTACAGTGAAGAAGAGAGGGAGGAAGAAACTGATTTCCTGTGTTTGGGTTGTGTGTGTGTCGTGTGATGTTAATAAAAAGGGGAGAGTGGGTTTTTATTTTCCTTGTTGGGCTCTATTTAGGACTTGAAGGCCTTAAGTAACAATGGACCAAGATTATAAAAAAATAAGGGGTGTCTTGTGTTGGGCCGCTGGCCTAGGAGAGGGGGAAGGGTTACATGGACTAAATTTTGTATTAACCAAGTTATATTAAGTAAATCCCGGCCCAAAAACTAATTAAACCTGTTACTTTTTATAAAAACGCAAGTTTTGTCTCGGTGGCACATGTAAACTTTAAAAAGTAAATTTTTATAAAATAAAATATAGTTGGCATTCGAGGCCTGAATACGGAGTTGTTGATTTCTCGTTGCTCAAAAACGGTTAAATTTTTAACGTATAGCACTTTTTCTTCAAATCCGACGATTTTCTTAAAAATTGACAAAATAATAAAATGGAAAATTTTCTATAATTTAGAAAATAAATATATAAGTCACAATAAATAATGACCTTAAATTCGGGTTCTTACAAAGATCCTCCCATGTGGAGATGGATCCTGCTGGAAGGCGTTCAAGCCAATTTCTAGCTTGGTCGCGTAGGGAAAATTGAAATAAACGAAGGCGCGTTCTTTCCCTATTTTCACCGTCAAGGTCAAGTGAGTCCACAAGTTTAAGGAAATCTTTGAGGTGTTGGTTTGGATCCTCGGACCGAAGTCCGTGGAATGAGCATCTGTTTTGCACCAACCGAATGGTGTAGGATCGATGAGGTACCACGTTGTTCCCTACGGGTAGCTCGATGGTATTCCTATAGCCCTCGTGGCTTGGTTTAGAGTTATCTCCTAAAGTATGGATAGGATTCTCGTCTCCCATGGTGGTTGATGAGAATGGGTTACGAAACAGATAACACGAAGAAAAGATAGACTATAAGAAAGTTAATATGCGGGAATTAAATCTTACTTAAAAGGATTCAAGCAAGTAGAACTAAGCTAAACTAAGGTCAGAACCTAACTATTCCCCAGGCGGCAGCGCCAAAAACTTGATGTGCAGTCGTCATAGGACTTCTACACGAGAAGTTTTTCAACTCCCTAGGCAGTGCACCTAATCGTTGTAGTGTAGTATAGGCAAGACTCGGGGTTGTTTATCGTTCACTCGAGGAATAGATTGGGAAGGCTTGATCACGATCTAACATAATTCTAAGGGTTGAGAGAAGATTATTTTTGTATTTTTATATTTTATGGAAAGCAAGTAAATCATATAATTGGAATGAGGTTTGGTTTTAGCTGTTTAAACTAAATATTAACTAAGCTATTGGTGATAACAATAAGATAAAAGACTATGTTTATTTAATCATGTATTACTCCCTAGATTGCTTCTCCTAGTGTTGTTGCCTTGTCACACTTGTGATGATCTGTGTAACTATTTCCTAAAGCATGAATGAATTACACGAACCCGCCGTCTACTAAGTATGCCGCTAGAGCAACACATATTCAAGGTAGTATGAAGACTATTACACG
>BQNB010108708.1:12500-22905 GCA_026074375.1 Tanacetum coccineum
GTCTGAGATGAACAGTAACTTTTATAAAATTAGTTTTATAAAAGTATTTAATTATCGTACACTCGCGAAATTCAAACACCTTCGTTATCGATCTGGAAAAATACGATTCTTATTGTTTTTGAATCCTAAAATGTTACCTATCTAGAAAAAAATCTAATGTTATATATCAGACTTTGTATAACTTGTTTTTATAAAATTTCTTTTATAAACCCGTTTATTAACGTATAACTTGTAATTAGCGTATTTCATTCGTTATAAATCGGTTTTTCGAGTTTCTTACCTTTTTGGAATCCTTATGAGATTTAGTATTTTATAAAAATATAAAATAAATACTTTTGTTTTCGAATTCTAACAGAATGTTTTGATGTTTTTTCTTAAAAACATGTTTAAACCTAGTTTTGCAACTTTTAAGCTTAACCATCTTGTTACAAGTCCATTACAACACTCATTATCACATGTATTACATTCCTAGGGTCCTTAAGTCCATCATTGTCCAAAAATGTCCAAGAATGTCCATGGTATCAAGTCCTTTACAACACTTTTTCTTATAACTTATAATAAGTAACTTTTTAACCATTAATTTACATACACTTTATATAATTTAACCAACACTTGAACAATACTTATTATTTCATCACAACATGTATTAACATCAATATATCACATGTACAAGTATATAAGACCATAACCATAAGTAAAAATCCCTTTTACATGTTCATAAGCATCCTAAATGGTGATTTGCTACATAGAACCTATATGTACATAAAATCATAAATGTAAGGACATAAAGAGTTTTAGATGACCTTTATATGATGTGTGGTGATGAACAACAAGAGCTAAACCCTTGTTTAGCAACCAAACCCTAACTTGCAAGACTTGAAAACCCTAATCTCAATCAAAACCCTAATCTTGCTTCTTGCTTGATTAACCCTTGTAAGCCTTAAACCAAACCTTCTAACCACCTTAGGTTATCTTAGATATGTTGTAAGAGTGCTTGTAAATGTTGTAAATAAATTTGGTATGGATTTATTAGGGGTTTTTGATTTGGCCGTGGGTTTGGGGAAGTAAACAAGAGAGAATGAGTGAAAATTTTGCTAAGGAAAGAGTGTATGTGTTTATGTCTTCAAGTGTGAGTCTTATATATCTCATGGACTAGTCAAAGAGCTCATGTAAGAGTCCAAGACACAAGGAGGGTTTTAGGGAAAGTCTTGGTCAAAAGTCTTGGTCATGGTCTTAGGTTTAATGAGGTAGAAGTTGTACAAAGACCAATTGGAGAAGTGTGAGTGCTCTTTGTCGCCTTGGACCTCAATATACACGAAATTTTGGGGTACAAAATATCTAGATATGTTTTTGATATTTTTGGGGTGATATACTTGTAAGTCTTGAAGTTTAAATGTGTAAAGATTTAAAGGTAGATGTAATACTTGAAATGTGTATGCATTGGTTTGTTATTTCATAGTAAATCCATCCGAAGTTGATAACATATTGTGATATTTTTATACAATTTGGGTATTGGGTACAATTGTGGGTATTTGTTAAAGCGTAGAAAAGTTTTGGTGATTTCGAGAATGCCTAAACGTATTTTATCGCAAAACGTAAACACTTTACGTAACCAATAAAAATAAAATGAACAAAGTTAATAATTATCCTCAAAATAATTACTTAACACTTCTTTGATGGAAACTTAAATCGTTTGATGCCCGTTTACATTAAATGATAATTTTTAGCTTACGCGATTTAAAAGCAAACGCGTACAATACTAAAAATAAATAGTGAATTTATTGACGTCGTCAATGACCCTAAAACACGGTGTTATAAGTGTTCCACATTAGCAACTGTCCAAAGAAGTACCAAGTGAAGTATGATTCATGCACGCGTCTGAACAGTGCATTGACATGGTGGAACTCCCATAAGAGAACAATTGAAGTTGAGGCCGCCTATGCCATGAAGTTGGGCAAGAACTTATGAAGTTAATAACAGAAGTGTAAATTGCCAAGAAATAGGTTTTAAAAGATAGAGAACCGAGTTGTGAACCTTGGTGTGAAAGAAATGACTTTAACTGCTTACATTCACCTAGGAGATTCAAAATGGTAGTTGTTGTGTACTAGAATGGTCCTAAATGAGGAGGACAAGGTTGAGAGATTCGTTGGAGGGTTGCCTAAAAATATTCAGGGAAATGTAATCGTTGTTGAGCAAACTAAACTTCAAGATGCAATTCGTATTGCCAACAAAGTTAATGGATCAAAAGCTGAAAGGATATGATGGAAGTGCTAAAAATAAGAGAAGGTTGGATAACAACCCAAGAGACAATCGGGGGCAACAACCAGTTTTCAAGCAACAAAATATTAGAGGCCAAAATGTGGCAAGAGCTTACACGGTTGGGAACAATAAGAAAAAGGGGTATGTTAGATCTCTTCCTTACTACAACAAGTGCAAGTTGCACCATGCAGGGTCGTGTATTGTGAGATGTGGAAACTATAAGAGAGTCGGTCATATAACTAGGGATTGTACGACTGCAGTTACTCTAAACACTCAAAGAGCCCTAGTTGGGAGTCAGCCGGGTATTGTTTGTTTATAGTTGAAGGCCAGGATAATTTTAGGAAAAGAATATCCTAATGAGAAATTAGAACTGTGGAAACAAGACTGGAAACAAGATTGGAAACCAGGCTAGAGGTAATGAGGCTACGGCAAAGGCTTACGCTATTGGAGGAGGAGCAAACCCCGATTCCAATGTTGTCATGGGTACGTTCCTTCTCAATAACTGTTATGCTTCTATGTTATTCGATTCGGGAGCCGATAGGAGTTTTGTGTCATCTACCTTTAGTGCCTTGCTTGATGTTGCACCATCCACTTTAGACACTAGTTATGCCGTAGAACTTGCCGATGGAAGAATTTCAGAAATAAATGTTGTCATTCGTTCGACATAGATCTAATACTCGTAGAACTTGGTAGTTTCGACGTCATTATCGGTATGGATTGGATGGCGAAATACCACGCAATGATCATTTGTGATGAGAAGGTCATCCGTATACCTTATGGAGATGAAGTATTGATAATCCGAGGCGATGATTATGACGGCAGAAGTAAGCCGAAGCTGAACATCATATCGTGTACGAAAACCCAGAAGTATATACAGAGGGGATGCCAAGTTTATCTAGCACAAGTTACATCCAAGAAGACTGAGGACAAGTCAGAGGAGAAGCGGCTTGAGGACGTGTCGATTATATAGGAATTTCTAGAAGTCTTTCTAGAAGACATGCCTGGACTACTGCCTGCTCGACAAGTTGAATTTCAAATCGACATAGTCCCTGGTGCTGCATCTGTAGCACAAGTCCCGTACTGATTAGCACCAGCCAAACTGTAAGAATTATCCACTCAGTTGCAAAAACTTTCTGACAAAGGATTTATAAGACCCAGTTACCACACCCTGGGACTCCATTGTTTGTTTTGTCAAAAAGAAAGATGGATCTTTTCGGATGTGTATCGACTACCGTGAACTAAACATACTTACTGTAAAGAACCGATACCTACTTCCAAGAATCAACGATTTGTTTGATCAACTACAAGGGTCAAGAGTCTACTCTAAGATCGACCTAAGATCTGGTTATCACCAACTCCGAGTTCGTGAGGAAGACATTCCCAATACTAGCATTTAGGACTCGCTAATGTTACAACGAGTTCCAAGTAATGCCATTTGGTTTGACTAACGCACTTAAAAAATCGCCAGCATATATTATGGATTTGATGAATCGGGTGTGCAAACCGTCTCTAGATAAGAATCGTGATCGTATTCATCCGATGATATTGTGTCACTCAAAGAGCAGAAAGAGATGAAGGATACACCTTAAGTTAATTCGAGGTTACTTAAGGAGGCAGGAACTGTACACCAAGTATTACAAAGTGCGAATTTGGCTGTCAAAGGTAATAATTTCTTGTCCACGTGATGATAGGAAAGGCATTCAACGTTGATCCCACAAATATTGGAGATCCACATCAAGGATGGGCACACCCAAGACAAGACCAATCGAGATTCGTCCGTTTTAGGTTTGGTCGTTTACTACTGATGATTAGATCAAAGGTTTTCTTGAAATCACTAGCCTATACGAAGTTGACTTAAAAAAAGCGTAAAGGTTGATGGGAGATAAAGGCAAGGCTGCGTTTTAGCTGTTGAAACAAGAAAATTATGTAGGCTCCAATTTTGGCTCAACCCGAGGGAAGTTAGAACTTCGTGTAAATTTCGAGCCATTGCATAAAGGGTTGGTTGCGTTTGTGATACAAAGGGAGAAGGTCATAGCTTACGCATCCGGCCAACTTAAGGTCACGAGAATAACTATAACACAAACACACCTAGACTTGGTGCAGTAGTATTTATGCTGAAGATGTGAGACACTATCCTGTATGGTAAAAGGCGTCGGGTTTTACTGATCCAAAAGATTGAAACACATTCTCGATTAGAAGGATCCGAACATGAGACAACGACAGTGGTTAGAGTTGTTGAGCGACTATGACTGTGAGATTCGATATCACCCAGGAAAGGCGAACGTGGTAGCTGATGCCCTGAGTCGAAAGGAAAGAAGCAAGCCCGCTACGAGTTGGGCTAGTTTATGACTATTAGGGTTTAAATCTTCCTAAGCAGATTTTGAGTGCTCATTCGAAAGCCAAGAAAGAAAAGAACTTCATCCGAAGATTTTCATGGCATGATTAACAAGCTAGAACCTCGTGCTAATGAAACATTATGTTTGAACAATCAAAGTTGGATTCCATGTTTTGGTGAGCTAAGATCTTTGATTATGCATGAGTTTCATAAGCCAAAGTATTCCATCTATCCTGGATCAGATAAGATGTACCAAGACCTTAAGAAGCGTATTGGTGGCCTAACATAAAAGCATAAAATGCCACCTTATGTCTAGCAATTGTTTAAACGTTTGCCAATATAAGATAGAAAATCAAAGTCTTCCTAGTTTGTGTTCACCCCAGAAATCCCCATAATGGAAATGGAGAACAAAACTATGGACTGTAACTAAATTGCCAAAGATAACGCACCGGTCAAGACACGATTTGGGTAACGTTGACCGTCTCACTAAGATCTTCTCATTTTTTGCCATATACGAGAAGATGACCACGTTACAGAAGTTGATGAATAAGTACATTGAAGAAGTAGTCTCAAGGCATAGAAGAGCCATTTTCGATCAACTCTCTGATTCGTGGATTTGAAATTCATTCACGTTTTGGAAATCTCTTTAATAAATCATTAAGGTACTACGATTTGATATTGAGTACAAGCTTACCATCCTCAGACTGATGGTCAGAGTAAGAGAACTATTCAGACGTTATGAGGACATCTACTTGCCTGTGTACTACGACTTTGGAAAGGCTGGGATAAAAAATGTACCGTAGTGGAATTTTGTATAACAACAGTTACATACTAGCATAAGGCTGCTCCATTTTGAGGTATTGTATGGGCGCAAGTTGTCGATCAAATCATTTGTTGGCTGAAGTTGGAGATAGACACTCACTGGCACCAAAGTAATCATCCACGATACGACTGAGAGAGATATCGTCCAATATCAAGAGCCGTATCCAAGCCTCGACCGTTGAACCTTAAAGAGTTTATAGCCGACGTAAGACAGAAACCCCTTGAGTTTCAAAATAGGATATAAGGACATGCTGAAAGTGTCACCATTGGAAAGGGGTTATGCGTATGTTATGGCAAACGGTGAAAGGCTGAAACCCATCGATCCCCTGTAAATGGCCGTTTAAATATCCCAACCAATATAAACCAACGGTTCTATTCAACCTCCGAAATAAACCACAGAACAAACAAATTTGAGTTATATGGAAGTACACCAAAAAGACCCTAGAAACCCTTATATAAAACGCTAGCTTAAACCCATGACATAGTAGAATAAAAATAAGTAATAACCCATGAATTCCCGAATGAGACGTCACTCTTAACCCATATCAAAGACCTCCTTCAATCTCTCCGATATATTGGAACCTTTTAAGATCTTAACCAAAGTTAGGAACCGTCGCCTATCGTCCCTTGAACTCCCAGACAGTTGATTAGAGTTCATAGTACGTTTCAAAGTCCGAATTTTAAGAAATGCATGCTGAAAACCTCTTGCTATACCGTTGGATGAAAATCCAAATCGATGACAAACTCCACTTCATCGAAGAACCTGTCGAGATCATGGACCGTGAGGTCAAGCGTCTGAAGCAGAGTCGTATTTTGATTGTAAAAGTATCCTGGAACTCTAGGAGAGGTCTTGAGTTTACCTGGGAGCGTGAAGATCAAATACAAAAGAAGTACCCTCATCTTTTCCCAAATTCTGCACCCGTGGCAGATGCTACGTCGTAAGCTTTGAGGACAAATCTCTTTTAACGGGGAAAGGACGTGACACCCCATAAATTTATGTTCAATATTTTAGCCGTTACCGGTCGCTAATTTGAATTTTTAAAGTTTCGTTTAACATTTACGTTTAACCGGGAAGTTTTCCTTCTTTTATCTGATAATCATCGCCGGGAGTGCACTGGGATACCTAACGTTGTAGTATTTTGGCAATAGCCACGTTTTTATATTTTAAGGCAATATTTAAAATTTTATAATTTTTGGTGATACCGTTATTCGTTTCGTTACTTGCGTAAATCGTGATTTATTTAAAATATAAGCATATGCATGGAAGGCATGAAAATTAAATCAAACAAGAAACACTATCATCCTAAAATAATGGAAACCATATTGGTCCCCTATCTTGTCTTGTTCATCCAAACCAACACCCCTTTATAAACTTTAGATGCCAATTTGAATTTCAAAATCAATAAGACAAATTCCAACTAGCATTTTGTCCTAGCTTAATTTTAATTGGGTGATCATTTTGGCCCCTTCTCCACTCTTTGTCCTATTACACGAAACACACACACACTACACACTTTAGTGTGTGAAGCAATTGTCCATATATACCATTTACTTCTCAATTTTCATTCATATCTCACACACACTCAGCATTTGAGTTTTCTTTTTCTCTCTTGTTCCTCCTACTTCTAAAGAACATTAAGGACAATGTTCAACTTAAGTATATGGGGGAAATAAGCCTTAGAAACTATTCTTTCATTTGCCATTTACTTGTCCTCAAAGATGGGTAATAAAATCAAAACCAAGCATAAAAGGGTATTTTTAACCAAAAAATTTTTTTTTTAAATATTTTTAACGACACAATATAACAAACACACCAACCAAAAACGAGTATTACTAGCGTCCCAAGATAGGAATTTGTATGACTGAATAGCCACATAAACCTCAAAATTCCACCCCCACCAATGTAAGGTCGCCTTAGAAATTATAACCTTTAGCCTTGTTCGAGTTAAGGAGTAGCAATCAATGTGTCTATTGCTACTATCGTTACGGACTGTGTATGCGTGGTTTCCGTAATACCTTTTCGGACCATTGGTATCGGTATTTTAATATGCGAGTTGTATTAGGTAGCATATTTAAAATTCTAGAACTTCTTTTATGATGCATCCCGAGACCGCATAGTAAGTATTAGGATTTGCTTGATAAGAGGCATTAGGATTAACCCATGTTTTAAACCTGTAATTGTTTATGATGTCTCACCGATCAATAACCTATCCCACTCGCCTTGCCATTCACTCACCTTTAGTGTAGCATACCCTAGTACAACCACTTCGAGCCTATCCTTTTTCCACTGTTCTCATAATTTTCTGGTTTAATCCAACTCTTAATGAGAGCAAGTGTCACCCTTAAAACCAATCGTTACACCTAGAAAGCCTTTAGCCTACCTTATATGATACTACGCCTTTATTCATTATTATGATAACCCAAGTTAATAAGTTGAGTACAGGTAACAACGGTTGCTAAGTCCTTATCTTGTAAATACAGTTTGGACTATTGTGGGATTCATTGGTAGTAATTATTTCGCGGAAGAAATGGGAAGAAAATAAAGTCAAATACCCCATATGTTTTTCAAATGATCTCAATGTTATTTGCCACCTCAAACGGTCATATAGTTAGATGTAAATATCGAGCATGTATAAGATCAAAGTGGAGGGGAAACGGTATTATAAACCCCATGTTATGTATTACGTTATATCAAAAAAAATAAAGAAACGAAAAAAGAAAAGAGATTGATGTAGAGTTGTATAGAGTTTGTAGATCTTCGTCCGAGTCTTGGCTTAGCAACCAAACCAAAGTGTATTCGTGTAAATAATTAGCTAACCCTTCCACTCCAAATTCACCCAAAGTTACCACCCAAATGTATCCCATCCGTTCTTTTCCATTATATATTATCTACAACCTACACCCCCACAACCATTTATAAAGACCTCTTAGATAGTAATAAATAATACTTGCGCCTAGTGGTGAAGGTTTGATCAAGCCTTAGAATTTTGTTAAACAGTGATCAAGCCTTCCCAACCTATTCCTCGAGTGAATCGATAAACACCCCGAAGTCTAGCCTAATTACAGCTACAAACGATTAGGTGCACTGCCTAGGGAGTTGTAAAACTTCTCGTGTAGAAGTCCTACGACGACTACACATCAGTAACATTAGATTTCATATCATCAATATTAATGGTTACATCATGGTTCCAAAATATAGTAATTACAAATCTCTAATAACCTTACTACTAGTTGTTATAGGTCAACCCACTGAAAAGATACTCCAAGAATAATCTAAGACGGTACCCAATGCCTCCAAGCACCAGCACTAAGCCTAGCAATCCTCATACGATCATAAAATATAAAATGCCAAATCTGTCTCATCTCCCTCTAACACGTAAATCCTACTGCTGAACCGTGAAACTCTCTGACTCGCAACATCCATCATGTCTCTAAGTCTTATATTATCCCGCTCCAGCTCTCGAATCCTCTCTAACATATCAGCCGAAGGACGTTGCTGTCCTGGTCGCTACAATCCTGATGTCCCTGACCATCTGGACACTCTCAATAACTTAAACACGATGAACTGAAATCTCCTCCGTATGATCATGAAACCTCTGAACTAAATCTCCCAATGTCTCATAAATAACCTCTACAGCTCCCTCCTGAGCAGGCTTAAGGATATCATCAGCTACCACTAGGTGAGTAACTCTATCCACTCTAACCTCAACTGGGCCTCTCATACCCGTCTTAATCTCCTCTCGATTAATAGCCTCAACTACAACTCTAGCATCAATCCCTCTATCTCTAAGAGCATCCACATAAGCGAAACACTCGTCAATCTCTGCCTGAATCTCAGGGTCAATCTCAATCCCATCGCTCCTCTCAACATCAACATCAATCTCTAAATCAGTCCCTCTAGACCTAGATGGCTCAGTACTCTCATCCTCAAAGTTAACTCCCAATCCAACCTCTCTAGGTACATATGGCTCAAAACTATCCTCCGAACAATCCTCTAAATCTGTAGCTGTCTCAGGACTCCTAATCCTCTTAGGTGATGGTAAAAGATCAACACATGCATAAGACAATGCTCTAAGGGTAGGTGAAGATAACGGTACAGATGCAACAGGTGATCTACTCCTCTTGCAAGAAAGGCTCGCAGAAGAAGAATCATGAGATGGTCTCTCAGAAATAACAGATGAACGATGAACACTCGGTACCAATGAACAAAATTAATGACTAGATCTCGTACCCGATGGTGATGCTGGTAATGAATGATCAGAAGATGAACGACTAGATGCAGAATCAGATAAAGCATCTGTGGAAGAACCCAATGAAGTCTTTGATGATGAACTCGACGATGAACTCGGTGATGAATCATCCGAAGAAGAATAGTCAACTGAATGTCTCACGGCAAGACGATGAGTAGGCATCGGTTGAACCCACTTCCTCACAGTCATCATGTGTACCGGCCCATTGAGATGGTAGCGGTACGGTCGACTATGAGGGATAGGCTGTCCAGGTGCAAGAACCATAACTCGACATCGAAGTGCACCAGATGCTGTAGGTGACCTCTGAGTAGAAAGGGTAGTCTCAGTGAATGGTGTACCATGGGTCGGTGATGGTGGTGTATTCGGTATATCACTGTCTAAAGAATCATTAATCGATGAAAGAAATGGTGAAGTAGCTGGTAGTGGTGGTATATGATCTGATGATGGATCCTCAAATGGGTCAAACTCCGTATCAGATGCGGGTGAGTAATCAGGTAATGCGGGTGTATAATCTAGTAATGGTGATATAGTAGGTGAAACAGTAGGTATCGGTGTGGTATCAATATAGGTAGTAGGTGAAGTCACATAAAGTGTAGTGTCAGGAATAGTGGTAGGGATAGTACCGAACAAGATAACGCGTCCAACAGGTGTCCCTACGCTATCCTCTGATGAATCCGAAGAAACTAAGATGACAGAAATAGCCATGACCTGCACAAGCAAAAGTTTATATAAATATCCT
>BQNB010108709.1:10267-22905 GCA_026074375.1 Tanacetum coccineum
AAACCAGCAAGGGGGAAGGAATAGATATACAAGAAAGATAATGAGTACACGTGATAGAATTCATACCCTATTCTCATTTTAGGTCAGTGTTTAACTTGTTACTTTCGGGTGCACTATTTCAACTACATGGGGGTAGAGAAATCTTGTGATTTCAAGTATGTATCATTTAAGATACTAGGGTGAAGTGTTGTAAGAAGATTTATTCTAAGCGTGAGAAGATTGGTTACTGATTCAATAAATGCTTCCTCAAACGGTTAATCACTAAGCATATTATTAAAAGGGTAGAAGTGTTTAATGAAAGAGGTACACATAGGTATGATGATTCCTTTAAATAGTCAGTATCCTGCAGGAAGAAATGTCTACATTTGGGACTTAGTTGACTTAGGTGTTATCATTTCAACTACTTAGAGGGAATAATTGTGACATCCGGGACTTAGTTGACTTTGGTGTTACAATTTATATCATCACTATCATGTAAGGAGAAATACAGACATCCAGGACTTAATTGACTTTAGTGTTGTGGTTTCGAGTTATTTGTGTACTTCGAATATCTAGGCTTTATACATCAATACCGCTTGATGCGGCTTGCAAGAAAGTTCTGAATCTACTCAAGAAAGGATTACTGGTTTAGGGGGAAGCTAAGACAACTTCAACACCGATACACCAACCTCACAAGCTCAAGTTACATATGTATCTGAATCTGTTCTATCCTCGAAGTTTGATGCAAAGACTTTCATAACTTGGAAAGAAAGTTGAAGCAACGCTGAAGAGTGCTTGAACAGAGAAAGATCAGATTGACAACCTCTTGAAAGAAAGAAGGTTAATGAGGAGCTTAGAAAGTTCGTTGGTGGGAGATTGTACGAAGGAGACCTACGGCTGCATCAAAAGAACCATATGATTCTATCATATGATGTTCTCATCATTCAGGTCAAACCTCGTATATAATAATCTTGTGAATATATAAAGTGTAGACTTAATGGTGATAATAAGGAGTGCTCGAGTACAAAATTTTCAAGAATTTCTTAGTAAATTCAAAATCTTTCAAATTATTGTACTCAGCACTGTCTTATAATCCCTCAAACGTTAAGGGGGAGCAATAATATGTTCCATTCTGCTAGAATATATCATTTTGTCCCCGAACGGTTAATCAATTGATATCCAAAATATCAAGGGATTAACATTTTGGATAAGGGGAGAAAATGTGATTAACCTGGACTTAATGTATATTGACAGAAGTGATCAAATAAAATGGACTCAATGCACTCCATACCTAGCATGTACTACGATTACGATGCACATGTTAAGGGGGAGCTTTTAGTGATGATGAAAAACTCTCAAAGTGTAAATCTTTTGATATTTATATCAAACACTTTGATTGAAATTTTCAATGTTTTTGGAAGGATCGTGATGAAATACCCAAAAGACCAACCATGTTCTTAAATTTATGAAGTTATAAGGCGGTTAGGCTTAGGTATTCAAATCCCATGATCCAGCCAGAACCAGAGGGATCTACCCAGGGATATCCACTAGTTAGTGTAGAAGTCCTTAGGTATGATTAAAAAGGAGAAAAAGTGAGAATAGGGAATAATGCCGACTGAGATGGAGCTAACACTGGAACAAACCCAACAAGGTGTTAGTTATGAAGTCTCGGTAAGCATTGAAGGGGTTGAAGAATGAAAAAGAAATGTAAGGATAAAGGGTGAAAAGAAAGAAGCCCTCCATACACTTAGGCAGAAACCGGGTCAATACATATGCTGTCAGAAACATTCAGGTGTTGTCTGACATTGAAGACAGTCATGGACCCAGTGACGCTATGCACAAACCCCTCCCAGCCACTCAAAGTCGGAAAGACTTTGTTTCAAAACTCACGGAGATACACTTATTTCTATTGACTTTCTCACTCCGAGTTAGTTGATATTGAAAAGGTGGCACTCAGCTCCAGCCTCCGATCACTAAAATCAAAGTGCACTATTGAGTCTAGAGCCAAAAGAGATCATCCATAAATCTCATTAGGACACTTGTCAAATTATGTCATAATTTAGCTTGTTATCTCACACAATGTGATATCAAGTTATTTCATTAGAGTCTACGCAGAGATCTTATGATTTTGCCAGGGAAACATACGGTGATACTTAGGTATTCACAATGAAGATGGAAATCCTGCTTGAGCCAACATCAAACAAGCTCATGGTAGGTGACTTGTGCGATTCTTATGAATCAAGCTTGTGACAACTGGAAAGCAACAATGGTGCGATTCTTTATGAATCAAACTTGTTCCAGGTTATGGATCAACGGTTAAAGAATTTTGAATTGCTTAAAACTCTCGATGTGTCACAAAACCACTTTAGCAAGTGACACGTCGATTGATTTTCAAATCGATTTTTTATATCAATCGGTGAGATAGTAACTCACTGGTTCACTCTTATCGTGCTGTCTGCTTTGAGACGTTCCGATAATGAGAACATGCTGAGTACGATGAATCTAATACTTATGTGTTAGAAAGATTCAATACTACAGCTGGAAATCCTGTCAAGAAGATTCTTCTTAAATTGAATCTATCTGATCACAGGTCGATCCTCACGGATTTGAAGGTTACTCCAACCAAACATGGGCGAATGACAAAGCCATATTCGTCCCCCCGCTTTATTGCTAACTGTTTTATGCAGGCTATTTAAAGATGGTGGTGGAGGTTCCTGATTCCAGCTGACTCACAAGATCCATAGCCACATGCTCATACCCGATAGACAAACATAAGGACTTCATGAAAGGCTCAAATACATATTTCAAGACTTCCGCTACTCTGATAAACGATCGTCTTTATCGAAGTGTCGAAAGTATTATAGTTATCGAAATCTCAAGAAAGGACGTTGCATAAAGTTTTTCAGACAACATTCAAGAAAGTATATGCATGTTGGTTCAGAAATCACAAATCCACAAAGATGACAAAGTTTCAGATGGCGAAGAGATTGTGCTTATCTCAAGATGTCAAGATCACAAATGTCAAATACAAGTTCAACGGACAAGCTCAATCCGAAAATCAATGTTCACTCACTACATACCTCCAGGAGGAATGTCAAAAGGACGAGCTAAAGACTAAAGACAAAGCATTGTATGCTAGGCTTAAAGTTTTGTAAAATGGAGTGACCTCCCTTAGGGGGAGATTGTTGGAAACACAAAAAGTGTCGGTCACTTCCAAGTTGTAATAGGTCTTAGCTCGTAGATTGTGTCATGTTAAGAATAGAAGCTAATCCGGCCCAAGGCCCATGGGAAGCCCATCATAGCCCATGGGCCGGCCATCATGTAACTATATAAGCCCTCTCCTAGCCTTGGAGAGGGGTTGGTTGTTTCATTTTTCCATTTTCCATATAGTAATAACACTTCATCCATTCCATATACTTTCTCTCACTAAACATCACAACCCACATCTCTCTCTCTCTCTTGTTTTTGGTAGATCATTAGATTACATGTTTCTTCAATCTTGTATAAATCGCCTGACTAAACACGTGTATAAATCGCCTGACTAAAACACTCGTATAAATTGCCTGACTAGTGTATAAATCACCCCCCCCCCCCCCCCCCCCCCCCCCCCCCCCCCCCCCCCCCCCCCCCCCCAATACACTACGAAACTCAAAAATAAAAAATCTTAAAAAGACACACTTTTGACGTTTTGACCCAATTTTTCTTATACAACTTAACTATCTAAGACTATTAGAACCTTAAAAACACAAACTTTAACGTTTTTGACACGAAAAATTTGAAATCAAGATTCTTGTAAAAAAACAACTCTTTTTAACCAAAAATAGACTCAAAATGATGATATTTTTTATGGTTTTTGAAGTTTTTCTTTGTACTTCTTGTCTTTACTAAGATAATCCAAGCAAGAAAGTTATGAACTTTATGGTTTTTAAACCCTCAAAAAGTGAAAACGTTTTGAATGGATTCGAACCAAAACACTAGTAAAACGAGTAGATAAAACACACACAAAACCTACACAAACATCTCATGGCTCTTGATACCAATTGTATAATCTTTTTAACACAAGTATGGAATGATTCACTTAGATTTTTAGAGGGAGAAAGAGATGGTTGGATGAACACTTAGAGAGAGAAAGAGAAATGATAATATTAGCTTAAGTGAAACGTGACAAATGTACAACCAACACCCTCTCCATGTGTGGAGAGGGTTTATATATGCCTTACTTGGCCGGCCATGGACCCTAAGTGGGCTTGTCCATGGGCCTTTGGCCCGGTTAGCTTTCTAACTTAACTTAACATTTTACTATGAGCTACGACTAACTATATTGGTAGTGACCGACAGTTTTTCGTATTTCTAACATTACCCATCACCAACAACAATATTTTTAACCCATTTCGACCAAACTCGAACCAAATTTCAACTTCTAAAATACTTAGTGCATGTGGGTTTTTATTAGTGGGAAACGTAGGCCTCGATACAAGGATTAATAATCTATAATTGGATCATATTGCATGTTGGTAAAGTGGCGGTGGTGATGTTATAGTGGTGGTGGTCGGACCGAACACAAAGGAAGAAAGAAAAGAAAAATAATGTGTGTATTGATAAAATAATTTTTGTGTAAGTAAAAATCTATTTATACTTATACATCTTTGAGTTTTTGGCAACAATGACCCTTCCTTCCAATTAGTCTTTCAAAACTAGTATATGAATATGTTTGTTTCGTTTAATCCTAACCGACCACAACACTTGACATATCATTTTCGTAAATATTTTTATTCCGTCAAACTTTACTTAGTTTAACACCTTTAATAAAATGTATACACTTTAAAACGCGAGTCCGGCTCAAGACGAGGAACAAAATGATGACATTCATAAAAATAATAAATTTACGATTTAAAAATAATAACGAGTCGCGTCGTACATTTTTACGATGCTTAAAACGATTAACAAACGCGCGGTCAAACGTCGAATCGCGAAACGTGAAAAATAAATATTTTAAATTTCCATTCGTAATAAAATACGAAAATAATTATTTACAACAAATAAAATTTTAAATGTCGACGTTCGCTTATGAAAACTCGTAAAATAATAATAATGACGTCGAACTCGCGATCGTCATACGCGTCGTGAAACTCGGGTTGTTACATTCCACCCACCTTAAGGGAGCGCCGTCCCGTGGGGCTCGTCTTCACGTATTAGTTTACCTTTCCTTTGGTGGGGACGACTTCCTTACGATTGGATGATCTCACGTGCTCGAACGCGAAAAATTACTCGATATAATACTCATCCTTGACTATTCAGGGTGGAAAGTTAACAAAACAAATGGTGATTATACCAACAAAATAAAAATACAATCGTGAAGGCTCTTATTATAAGAGGCAAAACATGTCGCGTAAATATATTTGACAAACCAGATCGCGTCGTTCTAACCTTTATAGTCGCGCTCTTCGTAAAGGACAATATTTTACGGAATATACCTGACTAAAATGATCATCACGTCGTTCTCACGAGGAAATTTGTCTAAAATGGGTGATCGATCCAAACTTAGTTAGGGATCATAAAAACAACAAAACCAAACGTACCTCGTTTATTAAAACCAAGGCCGAACTTATATCGTTAATTAAATTAAAACATATGTTGCTAATTAAAACCAAATCATACGCCACAATTTTAATTAAAATATACGTCATTATCAAAAACCAAAATACTCATCATTATCCAAAACCAAAATACGCATGTCGCCCTTCCGGTCTCATTTAATAATGCCCTACCAGTTGCGAAAATATTCCGGAGTATCTACGACCCCATCAAATGCGTTACAACACAAAGAAAAATTATATATTCAATTAAGCATATAATCGCCTATTAGTCATTCTAGAATGACTCTATATTTCTTCCTAGCTTATCATCACGTTTAGCAAAAATCATGCTTGCTTTCCATAAGTTTTAGCAAAACATCTGTACTTACTTATCAGGAAGCCTCGGCAATGGCTATGCTCATCACGCGGTCCATACCCAACCGATTAGATCGATTATTATATCGAGCTTGCCGGATGGCCATGCTTCTTGGTAATGATCTTGACCAATTCACGGTTAGATTTTGGCCAACCATAGTCAAGCTTGCGGGTTGACAACCCACAATTGTCAATGGATTATTAGGCTTGCGTACCTCTCAAATCAACCTTCAGTTTCATTTGGGTAAGTATACCCATACACTCACGCCCTAAGCCGTATCACGACAACACGAAAGTGACATAAGCGCTCATTAACATTCAAAGCACATAGCACATAAAGCACATAATTCACATAATTTGGCGGCGATAAACCCACTAAAACACATATTGTCAAGGGAAAAATTGAAAACAATCAAGAAAACAATGAAGCATTATGGGCTTGCTGCTCGTTCGATGAAAAATAAAAATTCCAACATCTCCACATGACGACTAGCATGATTGGCTCAGTCATAACATACCGCATCAAATTCTTAGATGGCTCAACTTAATCAAGTCGAGATAATTACGCATATTCCTAATTCAATACCGTCCGACTTAAAGCTTTAGCTACTTTGATTGGTTCCTCCAGGATGGAAACGGACGTCACTAATCGGCTAGATTCTCCAATCTTTTCACCTTTCATATGCACATAAAGTCCTTACGTCAAAAGAGTAAGGATCACTAACCTTAAGTCAGGTGTCGCTTAGTGCCTTATCCAAATCTTCGACGACATCGGGTATACTTACAACTATACTACCTCTACATTCCATTTTGGGGAAAGAAGTCTTCTTCACGGCCATCAGTTGACATACCAAAGACATCACGCATCAACTGTAGGAGAAGCCTTCTCCATTCCTCATTTTTAACCTCGGAACTAACCATCTCAGCTTCCACCTACCTTAGGAATCTTTACATCTCCAAGAAGATTCCTTTTCAGTGTCGGTATCAGGTTTACATCCTTGATAGCTCAAATCTATCATTACTTACTAGCACACCGACTATACTTGGTCTTGACACGTCTTCATAACAATCACCGATCTTCATTACTACTAGCTAATTTTTCACTCCTTTCTAGACACACCTGTTTCGAACAATACCGTAGGTATTTTTACTTCGGGACGACTTGGTCATAACGAATCGAATGAGACTCTCTCCATGCAGTCAATAGGAGTAGGGTTACTTACATAAGAATCCGTAGCAGGGTAAAAATATTTTTTCCTTTCGGAAGCTTGACCCAAACATTTATCTTAATTACCAAGCGTTTTAAGGGTGACGATTTATCTGACATAGCGTGGTTCTTCCTAAATTATGCATAGTTGATCAGGTTATGCATAATTGAGGACCAAACGACATCATGTCCTTCCTCGTCAAAACGTTTCTTCTCCATACGCTACATGCGTAAATTAATTTCTAAGAAAATTTTCAAAAGTAAAAATCTAATTGTTTCAAAAGAAAGAAAAGAAGATAGCACCACCTTCCATTCTTATTATTTTAAGAATATATATATATATATATATATATATATATATATATATATATATATATATAAGAAGGTTTATTTGACACCATAGGGGCAGTTTATGAAATTTGAAAACACATTTTTCTATTGTTTACACAAACAATTTATACAACATAGTCAATATGATTCGCGCGACGACATTTGTTCAACACACAATTTCGTTATGGCAATTCACAGTTTTAAAATCATCAATTCACAAAACATCATTAAATACCGTTTGGTCAACGGTCACAGCAAGTACCAAAAATAATACCCACTCATGGACTATGCAAGTAAGTAACATACACATGCGAAAGATTTGCCAATTGAAGTCACCCAACACTCGGGGTCAAATCAATCTCACACAAGCCGAGTGCCTCAGGGGTAACCACGACCTCCAAGCTTCACTCATAGTACCACATATACAATGACACCTCCTCATCTCTCATAACCGAGAACAATTACAACAATCGTAATAACAACGCCGAAAATAACATACATACATACCAATTTTCCCAAAAAGGGATACATCATTGGCTTTCAAAGCCAGTACATCTAACCGTAACGGTTTTAAGTTTCCAATACATAACTACATATACATGGACTCTCCTAGAGTCATAAATCAAAAGTAATAGCTAAACAATGCGTAATCACCACGCCAGTGATAAGATAAAACTCTGAGGCAACAATAACCTCAATCCGATGAACCTAAATCTTGAAATCCTCCTACTTACTAGTCCTTGGATGATGAAGACATGAGGTTTTCGCCTACGAAAAGAGTTTCGAATTTATTTTTCCAATAAAAAAAAAAAAACCCCCCCCAAAACACATATGACCCACTGCCCAGTAAGTTTCAGAACCAAGGTGAAATTACCATTTTACCCCTATTTATCAAACTCGCCTATTTTTCCAAAATTTTATTGCTCCACTAAACTTGGTGTATCTCCTAAACCGTGCGTCCACAAGAGCCGAAACGACCGTTCGAATCTAAGTTGGTTCAATATCTAGAACTTACAGTTTTACATATTTAGGTGTTGCTATATAAGTTTTTGGACTTATTACTCATTCAAATTCTGGTCTCAAAAAAATAATTTATTTATTTTGACTAGTTTTGCCATTTCAGCGATACCTCATTCGTCGGGCGTCGATATGACTCCATCCAAATTCCTACATGTACCTAAGAGCTCTATCTCCTAGTCTAATTTCCCAGGTCTTCATTGACCAAAAATATTTTGAAACATACCCAACAAGCTGCTATGCCAAAGCAACCCTCAAAGAAATTTTAACAAATTTTTGTAGTTTACGAAAATGAGTGTAATTTGAAATTTATTGATGCTTTTGATGTGAAATCAATTGGAGGTGATAACCATAAGAGCCTTCTACTGGTGTCTAAATTTTCTTTTGAAAAGTTATTACAAAAATAGGGAGTTATACTCCTTTTCCCAACGATATACCAGATTTGACTAGTTTTAGAAAAACGACGATATCTCACTCATCCAAAAGAGTTAAAATTCTATCAAACTCGCCAATGTTCCATTAAACTTGTACTAACCATTCAATGGCTTTCCCCGTGCCATAAAGACCAAAAATAATTCACAATCACCCACACCCGTGGTTACAATGGCCGTAAAATCCATTTCAAAAACCCTAACCAAACACCATTTTAATTCTCTAAACGCCACACAAAGAGCCATACCACATTGACTAACGCTCTTTCAAACACAAAAACTCATAGATTTCCAGAATCAAAAATTTCATGACTTACTAAGTAGAGGTCGATACAAGAGAATCAAAACGCAAACGCACCAACTTTATTCGAAAGCTCTAAAGATAGAAGTTTCCAAACGACACGTTACACGAGAATAAGTTCAATAGTCGTTTTCCAAAAATGAGGGTTCATGGGATGACATATAAAAGTCACACTCCCATCAACTGAAAAATTTCAAAACAATAGGTTACGAAACAACATATGCGATTTAAAAGCAATGGGAAAATATTCTAACTCGGAGTCGAACAATAAGCCACCCAATGGGATCGACAAACTACGACGAATCAACATCACCAAAAGATGAAAAGTAAAGTCGCAAAAAAGTTTTGAAGATAATCGTATAACAACGATGTTTTCATCACGTATCAAAATAATTTTATCAATGATCGAAATTGGTTTAAAAGAAATTAACTTTCGCAAAGAATCGAATATCAAGTTATATATAATCGTTACACCATAGAACGGTTGCTCTATATATATATCTATTTTCATATATATAATTAGTACTTGTACCAAGTGTCAACCACTTGTTACACACATAATATGCAATCAAATCAACCACATAAGGTTTCTAAGGATCTGGAACGATGCGCGCGCGGATAACGGACAACGGTGAAGTACTCTGACTCGCGCGAACTTAACCCTTTTTATACATAGATAAATGTGAACAAATATAAACATACAACAAGGGGCAAAATCATGCGAAATCAATAAATCCGGAAGCAGTATAGGAGTGTTCCGGGTCGTAATGTCCCAACGGAGCTTGAATGGCAAAATCGAAAGACAAATTGATAATCGATGTTTGTAATAGTCTAGCATGATTGGGTTAACACTATAAGTAAATTCACGAGAAGAGAAGCAAGAAAAAATAAGCCAGAGCAGGGATTAAAGGCTAGGATGGAACAAACACTTAAAACTTTTTACTCTAAGAAAGAAATAAGCTCAAATAAAACTTAAGACAAAATCAAATAGCTATGCTAACTATGTTAAGCAATTCAAAAAGCAATTAAGCATAAATTAAACAAGGAAACTCACTAGTACTAAAACTACAGTATAATGTATTTAACTTAACTGGTATAACTGGAGTTAGTTAATGTAGTTATACAGTTAGTACCTGCTAGCGTTACTAAACACAATGGATACAAGATATAGGCAAATAAACCAAAACAGATGTTTACGTAACCCTATGAACATCTTTCAGGAGTAAGCATTAAGAAACTAGAATAAACTAGAATGGCAAATGAGCTAAAAAGCTACAATCCCGTTTTTAGTCCAAGTTCTCAAAAAGTGCTGATTTTAAAAAGTCGTTTTTAGCCAAAACGCAAAACACGAAAGTTGTACACATACAGGTTTTTATGCAACTTTAATAATTGGACAACCTTGCATTAAATAAGCACTTTATACGCTCCGATAAAGCCAAATAAGGTGCTGATTTGCAGAAAGTTGCATTAACCTTTTGGTTTTTTTTTTTTTTTTTTCTGGTATTTTTGGACACTAACAACTCAAATAAGCTCAATTCAAAAGGATAGACTGTTGTGAAAGCTTATATATTTGCTTATCTGGATCCAAAAAGCTTTTTCAACCAAACACAACTTAACTTAACTCAATTTGCATCAAAAAGTAGTAAACTCTAAAATTTTCCTAAATAAGCCAAAATAAAAATAAGCTAAAATCACCAATAAGCCAAACTGAAAAGTGGTCTTTTGGAAATAAGCTCACTAATGAGTCCTTATTAAGCCCACCTATTCACTTTTATAAATAAGCCACTGAAATAAGCACAATAAGCACAAATCACTACACTACTATTTTTTAGATTTTAATGAATTAAGCACTTTTAGACCTTAAAAATAAGCTACCTGAAATAAGCTCTAAAACTTTAAACAAACCTCAAACAGATTTAGGTCACCCTCCAATGAGTTATGTTCAATAAATCATAACCTAAAAACCTAATCTAACTATCCCAAGGTGAGATCAAAACTTGGTGGAACTACCGGTACTAAAACCTGGGGTTTAGTACCGCTAGCTTAAAAGTTAGTACACGCTAGTTAAAGTTAGTACCGCTCGTTAAAAAAACTCTTAAAGTTTCAAAAAAGTCACTTTATTCAAGTGATTTGATCCTTATTGTTAAAAACAGATTATAATGACAAAATAAAGCACTTATGAATAGATTTCAATTCAGATAAGCACTTAAATAAGCTTAAATTAATCTAACAGTATTAATCAAAATAACAAGTTTTATTTTAAATGATATAACAGTACTAACTAAGAAAGTTGCACTAATCACTTTTAAACTAACAACTAAGTAAGATAAGCACTTAAACATTCGGATAAAATACAAATAAGTAAACATAAGTAACAAATAGGCACTAATAAGCAGTTCTACAGTAAAGAAGAAAAACAAAAAGGACTTACAACTACCCTTGCTCAAAAACAGGGCTAACCAAGAATCTACAAGCTATAGCTTGTATAAAACAAGTAGATAAGTCCATAAGCCCATCCAGAACTGGCTTATCATCCATAAAATAAGCTGTGGTGTATTTAAGAGTGATTTTCTCTTAACTACTTAACTTTTTAAATTTACTTAATTAAAGCAGCTTATAAACAAGCTGTATTGAGAACTTTTTGAACACACAACAACACAATTAAGAAACTTAACACTTGGAATTGTAAATTGACTTAAAAACTCAAATTTGCATTAAAACTTGAAAGTGTTACAAAGCTGAAAGTGACAGCTGTAAATGACTTTTAAAATAAGGTAAGTTATATTGAAAATTAAGCTAAGATATTCTAAAAACTAACTAATTACTAGTTTTGTCCAAGGCTTACAAAAGGCTCTATTTATAGCCGAAGTCTTCTCTTGGACTTCTTTCTTCTGTGTTTCTTTTGTGAGAGCAAAAACCAAGTGTGCTTGTTGTGTGAGGTGATTTTAAAACAAATCCCAGCCTTCAATTTCTTTTGTGCTTCTTTGGAGTCAATCATAGCCATCGAAAATACTTGGGAATGGTGAGGGATTGCCAACATGGCACTTATACAGCTAGGGGGGGTTGATAGAGGAGTGGTTGAAATGATTTTTAGGGTGTTGAGTGTTTTTGCAGGGTAGAGGTATGGGACGACATGTCCTAGCTGTAACTGGGTTTTGTTTTGGGCGGGAAGAAAGAAGTTTGGGTAGGTTGGCAGCTTTGGCCCCTCACTTCTTATAACAAACTTCGCCCGGTTTTGCAATTTCTACCCTTGTCTTTTAACTTTTGTAGTACAACTTGGGGTTTGGCAATTTTAGTCCCTTAAGTTATATTTTCTTCACTTGGATTGACTTTTGACTTTGATTTGATTTTGTCTTTTCTATTCCGTGCTCGGTTTTGCAATTTTTGGCTTTCTTTTTGTCCTTTTGTGTGATATCCGCTTC
>BQNB010108710.1:0-19740 GCA_026074375.1 Tanacetum coccineum
TTGTTCTCTAATTTTCAAGTCAATGGTTTATTATTAAATGTCAGATAATAACCCGTTCTTTAAAGAAAAGGAAAATGTACGCTTTAGTGCATTTATCCTTAACAACGAAAAGAGAAATCTTTTTTGTCTTGAGCTAGTATCAAACATTCAAAGTTTGTTAGCTCAAGTCAATGGTTTATTATTAAATGTCAGATAATAACCCGTTCTTCAAAGAAAAGGAAAATGTACGCTTCAGTGCATTTATCCTTAACAACGAAAAGAGAAATCTTTTCGGTCTTGAGCTAGTATCAAACATTCAAAGTTTGTTAGCTCAAGTCAATGGTTTGTTATTAAATGACAGATAACAACCCGATCTTCAAATAAAAGGAAAATGTACGTGTTAGTGCGTTTATCCTTAACAACGAAAAGAGAAATCTTTTTGGTCTTGAGCTAGTATCAAAACATTCAAAGTTTGTTAGCTCAAGTCAATGGTTTGTTATTAAATGACAGATAACAACCCGATCTTCAAATAAAAGGAAAATGTACGTGTTAGTGCGTTTATCCTTAACAACAAAAAGAGAAATCTTTTTGGTCTTGAGCTAGTATCAAAACATTCAAAGTTTGTTAGCTCAAGTCAATGGTTTATTATTAAATTTCAGATAATAACCCGTTCTTCAAAGAAAAGGAAAATGTACGCTTCAGTGCATTTATCCTTAACAACGAAAAGAGAAATCTTTTCGGTCTTGAGCTAGTATCAAACATTCAAAGTTTGTTAGCTCAAGTCAATGGCTTGTAATCAAATGACAGATTGCAACCCGATCTTCAAATAAAAGGGGAGTGTACGCTTCAGTGCGCTTTACCTTAAAAAGAAGAGAAATCTTCTCGTTTTCACTTCAGTAGATATGATAGTCATGACGTCGATGGTAGAGTTGGAAAGTCTATTCGGTCATTTGTTCGACGAATTATCAAATGGAGAAAATCAAGTTGTTTCAAAGTCTTCCGATGTTACTACTGCTGATGCATTCGATAAACGTCAACAACAACAAGATTCAACTTCATCTACTTCATCTCTAGCAACAACTATCTCCGCTGATGGAAACTTTGACTTGTAAATATTTTTTTTATCTTTCTCTTTATTTTGATTTATAAATATGTTGAAAAAGAAAATACAAAAATATAAAACCAGAAAAAAATACAAAAATATAAAACCTATAAAAGCAAAATACAAAATCAAAAAATTTCAAAAATACAAAAAGAATCTTCTCCGACATGTCTCTCGACAATCGATAACATTTGCGCACCTAGAAATGTTGATTAATATTAACACAGGTGAATAAATGAAGTTCGAGCGAGAGTTTCAAATGTTTTCAAAACATGTCCTTTCATTTTTTTCTCTACGACTTCTAAGTAAATGTCAGCTTAGGACTCGGTCTTTAAAGAAAGGAAAATGTTCATTTATGTTCATTTATCCTAAACAACGGGAAGCTCATATCTTCTCGGTCTTGAGCAAAGTCATATAAACATTCAAAGTTTTGAATGCTCAAGAGAAGTTTTAAGGAAAATGATGGTAAATAAGATATATCTCACATATTTTCCTGTTGAGCACAATTTTTCAAGATATTCTCCAAAAGAAAATTTCAAATTCTTTCAAAATTGTGTGCTCAACAAACTCCCACTCCATGTTTTCAATATATTCTATAATTGAGGGGGAGTATAATAATATGATTCCTTCTGCATGCACTCCTGTTCTCCCCAGACTTTGTTAGGCTCATGTGAATTCCGGACATTAACTTGTTTTTAATTCACTAATTGTCAAAAATTGTAAACTCATATGCAATTTTTGAGGGGGAGAATAGTGATTAAAATGTGATCAATACGGATTAATAATGGATACGATCTTCAATCTATAAGTGCGTTCCTAAACCTCGCATGTGCTAAACTCTTTCATAATATGGTGCATATGTGTAGGGGGAGCTTTTTGGTAACTCTGGAAACTCTCAATGTGTATCAAATGATTTCTCAGACACGTTGATTGATTTTTCATCAAATGGTTTTATGGATCTTCTGGGCCAATATCTACAAACGACCGACCAACTGTTATTTCTCAAGGAGTTATAAGGCGGTTAAGGTTAGGTATATTCGTTCCATGATCCAGCCAGAACCGGAGGGATCTACCCAGGAACACTCCATTAGATAGAGTAGAAGTCCTAGGTATGATTCTGAAAATAAGGAGGTAAAGGAGAATAAGGGAAAAGTGCCGACTGAGATGGAGCTAGTGCTGGAATAATCCCAACAAGGTTCTAGTCATGAAGTCTCGGTAAGCACTGAAGGGGTTGAAGAATGAAAAAGAATTGTAAGGATAAAGGGTGAAAAGAAAGAAGCCCTCCATACAACCTTAGGCAGAAACCGGGTCAATGCATAATCTATCGGTAATCACAAAGATGATTCTGATATTGAAGACAAGTCATCATGGACCCAGTGATGGCAATGCAAAAATCCCTCCTAGCACTCAGAATCTCTCAAAAGATTTCTGTTTCATTTTTCACGGAGATCATCACATTTCTATCTGCTTTATCTATATCCGAGATCGCTTTTTATTGTAAGGTGGCGGTCCGCATCCCACTCCGTTTACCAAATAACCAAATGTTTCTGCACTAATAGTGTCTAGAGCCACGAGATCCCAATCAAAAAATTCTCACTAGGACCACAAATTAATTATTATACAAAATGTTGTACATCATTATACAACATTTGGTATCATTAAGTCCTACGCATTATCCTTGTGATATTTGCCAGAACATCAGAGTGATACTCTTTAGTATTCACAGTGAAGATGGAAATCCTTCTTGAGCCAACATAAATCAAGCTCTTGGTAGGTGGCTTGCGAGATTCTATATGAATCAAACTTGTGTACAAACTGGAAAAGAAACGATGGTGCGATCTAATGAATCAAACTTGTCCAGTAATAGAATTGTTGACTCAATCAGTAAGATAGTAACTAACAGATTCACTCTTACCGTGTTATCGCTTTGAGTTGACTCCGGTAACGAGAACGGCTATGAGCTGCGAATCCCTGTCAAGGAGATTTCTTTTGAATTCTTACATGGATCACAGGTAGTATTTATACTGATTAACGGGGAACCGTGGTTATTACAACCCATGTGTTCGACGATGTGCAAAGACACTTTGTCCATATATTGTTTATCTCTAACCTTACTTGAGGTTTCCTAGTCGGATAGCAGCTTCTAGTCAACTCAATGTCGTCGACGTTCAAGATTCAAGACCTCATGCTCAATCCACAAAGATTAATTCATGATGAAAGCTCAAACTATCAAAAGTCTCCGCATCTCTGATGAACAAGCACTTCCTCTAAGAACATTTGTTGTTAAAGTATCTGTTAAAGAAAATGTAGAGGGAGATTGTTAGCAAGCTTTCAAGACTCTTTGAGGCATGAGGGTGGAGACACAAGATCGCAAGGCGGCATAAAGAAACAAGGATAAAGATTTAGATATCTCAGTAGTCAAGACAAATCAAGGCCAAAGACCACGATATCAGTATTTTGTCAAAGTATATCAAGTTAAAGATCAAGATCCAAGATCACAAGCATGCAAATGGATCTTCAAAAGAATTCCCAAGAATACAAGGCTCCAAGTCTCAAGACGTCACAAGAGGATAACAATGAATGACCACCCCTTAGGGGTGAGATTGTTAGCCGTGTGACTTTTTAGTAAGTGAGGGTCATTAAACAATCCCGAGATCTTGTATAGGAAACGTAGTTTTCGGGGAATTTAGTCTAAGCTAGTTGGGCCCCCCTAGTTGTCGGGATCTAGCCATTTGTTCTATTGTACTGGCCCACTCAAAGCTACAAGTATAGTCCATCTCTTTGGAACTTATTTTAAAGCCCTCTTCCAAGTGTGGAGAGGGTTGTTGTTGATTCTCATTTTTCTTTTGTGAAAACAAGTTACACCATTTTTTTTGTTTTTATTTCTAGCTCTAATAATCTATTTTTCTTTATTTTTGTGTTTTGGTGTTTTGAAATGATTTACTTATAACAAGAAGTGACAAGGATAATAAACACCTTTTCGGGAGGTCTTGGTTGATCAAAATAAACTTGATGGATCATTGTGTAGTTTTAGTGATGAGAAAAGTAGTGAGACGGCGGATATGAACACCAAAGATGGAAAGAATTGATTAAGGAAGAAAAAAAGAAAAATGACAACATCCACACCTCAGGGAGAGCCATGAGGGGTATTTATATCAAAAAAGAAAAAGCTAACTATTCCTAGTTAACATAAAAGACCCCTGCGTATACACGCAGTGTCCAAAACTATTCCAATTCACGGTGTAGACGCAGCTTCACCTAAAAGGTGTGCGCTATCAATCTCCCATCCAAGATGGCGTCACACTTGATGATTGGTTACTAATGTCCTACAAGCAAAAATAAAGAAAAATGATAAGAATGAAGTCCAGTATTCCTTGTGAATATCTTTACGATATACTTGATTACTCCTGCTTTATTCTTCAGCTTCGTAGGTCGGGGAACGATAATGTTTGAGGATGACATAGAAGTTCTCTCTACCGAACCCGGATTTTGATTCGGATTTTTGCAACATAACTTTCCTGACAATGACTTCATACAAAAACTCTTCTTCATACGCTTCAGGTCATCACGAAGTTTCTGAAATTAGCTGCATGTCTTGAGAACGCTTTACTATTCTTGAACGCTTTTGGTCATGTCGAAGTATCCATCAGAATCTGCATCGCATTGTCATCCCTATTGAAGTTCTCTTATCCGAATTAACTCTACGCTTTGATATGATATTATGCTATGAACTTCTTCAGCTCCCTCCCAAACAGACTCCCCTTGGTACTGATAAGAATTTTCAGTACACCGATATCTTAAGGGAGGGATGATATCATCAAACATGTAACACTTAGGAAGATTCCCAGTCTTGATTGAATTCAGCCCAAAGTATCACATTTTATCCCCTTTACCAAAGTCGAAAAACCGGTGAACACCAAAGTAACAAGTTAAAACTAATCATCTCTGCGGGCTTAACCTCCGGCTATTTTATAAAGCCCGAGATCAACGTGAAAACTTGTTGTGCGTCTTGATGTGGAACATTTCTCCCTCTAGGAAAGTGCAGATATGAATTGCTACACCAAAGTCAATTAAGTCCCGAGTGTACGCAATTTTCCCTGTATGGTAGTCAGAATGGTAACATCAAACGGTAAACATAAAAAATCAACTAAGTACCGGTATGTACACATTATTCCTCAGGATGTATGACTAACTGAGGAATCACCCTACACATGTGTAATCTTATGCCAACTGGAACTGGCTTACTTAGCTTCATAGCCCGTGATTGCATAAAGCAATGCTCTGTGCGAAGATGTCTCGGTACTCTCTTTTCAATTCTCTCTTGATCTAACCCAAATATATCCCCTTATCTATTCTGTAGGCTCTATATGTATGACCACTGATGGAGACAACCATGAATGAACCGAGGATTGAAGCGAAATCCTCGTCTTGGTGATTAATCTTGGTACTATCCGCGTGATGAAGGAACGGTGCAGAGGCAAATCTCTACAGTACCATATACTCACCACCAAAAGTTATAAAAATACAACACCTCTTGAAAACCTCCTCAACACTAAGTGAGACACTGTAGTACTACAATGTAACTCCTTTTAAGATGATAGCTATAACCCGTGAGTCTACAATGTAAAACTCCTTACATCGAGTATAGCAAGATACATCAAGTCTTCAATCACTAAAACGTATATGCCACCCCTGACACAAGTCATCTTTCGTGACAAAAAACCAAAGACGACTTAAGTAACTCATCATAAAATACTATTCCAATCCAGATAAATACATCGGACAATAAACTCCGTAGTCATTAAAATTCAAATAATAGCCATTATGAATAAGGTGAATTATGAATAAGGTTCGTTTTAGTATGTAATGTATTGTGTTTAGTTGTGGTTGTTGTTATGGATTAACATTCACGGGATTTTACACGTCTTTGATTAAAACCGATAAATGAATTAACGGATTTTACATAATCAAATAGAGAACCGTGAGTGGATTTGAATCGGAAATCAGCGGCGAAAAAATTCCCAAAAAAACTCACAAAAACATCAATTTCTCATCGAAAACGATTGTTTTGGCCTTCGAAAAAATCCTTAACCAGATCTAAAGCGGTGGTTTACAGCGTGATCCGTCTCGTTTTTCTCTGTCGATTTGAGAGGTCTCGGGCCTAAAATCGGATTACGGTCAAATGTATTGGCGTTTTATGAAATCGTTTACTGAAAAGTTAGCAGATTGCTAGAAAAAAAAATTTCGTATCGGTCCAAAAATTTTACGCTCGTATCGATTCCACTCGTCTCGATCAGCCTCGTTCTGAACCGCTCGTCCTCGAACAGCTCGTTCGATCCATCGTTCGAACAGCTCGTTCGAACCACTCGTTTCGATACAGCTCAGTTCGATCATCCACTCGTCTCTTCGAACAGATCGTTAGATCCAATCGTCTCGAACACTCGTTCGATAACTCGTCTCGATATCAACTCGATCGATCATCATCGTCTTCGTAAAAACTCGTTCGATCATTGATAATTTTCGCTGTTCGATCATCGAAAATTTTCCGCTCGTTCGATCCTTTAGTTCGATTGCTCCTAGTTCGATCCCCCTAGTTCGATCACTCCTAGTTCGATCACTCCTAGTTCGATCATTGAAGGGTTCGCTAGTTCGGTTCCAACAGACCAACACTAGTTCGGTTGTTGAAGGTGCTTGCTCGTTCGATCCAAACCTTGAATATACTCGATCGGGTATTAACCGACGATCGGGTCACACAAATACATCAAACACCTTTGACTCAGCACAATGAATCATTAAGCCGACTCATTAAGCACAATACGCACGAACCATTTAAGCACAAAAAAAAAACGAAAATCACTAACACACACACTCGATACAATACCCACCTCCCGGTTAGCTTTGATACCAATGACAAGGTGATAAATAACCACCCTTTTCTGGGAGGTCTTGGTTGATCAAAATAAACTAGATGGATCATTGTGTAGTTTTAGTGAGAGAAAGTAGAGAGAGGGGATGAACAATAAAAGATGAAATATTAGATTAAGGAAAAATGGAAAATGAACATCCACTCCCCTCATGAGAGCCATGAGGGGTATTTATACAAAAAGAAAAAGCTAACTATTCCTAGTTAACATAAAAGACCCCTGCGTAACACGCAGTGTCCAAAACTAATCCAATTCACGTGTAAGACGCCAGCTTCACTAAAAAGTGATGGACTACATGATGATGTTTTATAATTTTCTTTATAACACTGAGGTTTCTCATCTTTTCAATCTTAAAATACAGTTAAACCCAAGTAAACAACTCGTGAAATAGTCTCTTGAATGACTAAGATGTATATCTTCCCATTAATTGTTTGCACTCGCATAGGTCCACATAAATCCATATAAAGGGTATTAAGAACTTCTAAGTTGGTGTTTACAGCTTTGGGTGTGTGGGTATGTTTTTTGCTCTTCCCTAGTTGACATGCAGAGCAAGATGATCTTTCTCAAACTTACAATCTAGGTAAACCTTCTCTACTAAAATCCTTTCTGGGCTAGGTCTTGATGGTTTCGAAGTTCAAGTGGTTCTAAAGTCGATGCCATAACATGATTTATTCTTGGAGGCTTTGGTACAACAAGAACAGATTGGGGAGGACATTCATCATGTCCTTCAACCGAGATAGTGTCTAAATTAGGAACCACGTAGAACCTTTGATTAATTCAACGCCTATCAGTATCAGAACATAACATGAGTGCTTTCCAAACGCAAACTTCGAGATCAGAGTCACCAAAATTGTCTGACAGAAAACTAGATTATGTCCCAGTCCTTCCACATAGTATACCCTAGAGATCACACTGTCACCAATAATGTAATCTCCATAACCTATGATATCACCAAAGTGGTCATTCCTGAATCTAACTGTCCCGATAAACTTTTTCACGAAATTCCTGAGCCGTGAGCGATCCCCCGTCATATGTTTTGAGCAGCATGAGTTCAAAATACCAATGGAACGATCTGTACGACCTGCATTTGAAAACAAACAAAGATGGAGAGTTTGGAAAGTTGGATCCCTAATTTTGGTTGGGTTCCTGTTGGTTAGCATCATTCATGTGTCGCATCTTTCTAAACTTTAATGAGCAACTGGATGATACTTTGTGAAGTGGAAGGCCGAACGCGTAAATGCTAGTACTGTTGGTTTCTACGTTGGTATCTAGTTAGTGGTTTCTGAGCTGTGTGACTTAGTTTCTTAGTTATCACAGATTTACTAGTACTAACATTTTCAGTGTGCGTAGCAGGCACGACTTTAGGTTTAGTGAGCCTAGTTAAAGGGCACTTTCTTCCTAAAGCAACACCCCCTTCGCCCACCACATCGGAATATTCTTCTCTGGGCCTCCTCCATTGGTAAACCAACTTGTAAGTATATTTGCCTGTATGGTTTCCAGACTTACTTGACTTGCTTAGGATTCCTGAGGGGGATTCATTCACATAGTGGAAATAATTAACCCCACACATATCATGATTTCTAGAAATTAAGCATTTGTTACATGTCTTGCAAACAGAATGAGAATTCAAAATAATTACAGTACGCTGAGAGCTAATACTAGAATCAATACGATTCGTGGTTTTCAAACTAGACTTATTGGTCCTAGGGTGTTCTTCTACTTTCTTCTTGTTGACACTCTTAGCCGGAAAGATCCTATTTTTCTTGGTATTGTTCTAGGGTTGTGATCCCGCATAGCAGCATCAGTGCAAAAACTATTTACTCTTGTGGTAGGAAGTCACAGGGATATTAGTCTTTGATTGTTCAGTTGCTCTACCTTGTTTCGTGTGTGTTACTATTTAATGTTTCCACATTGGTCGTCAAAAGTAATACTTGCTTTTTTCTAGTTAAAGGGGGTAGCAATCATGCTTTTTTCATCTCGTGTGGAATGAAATCTTTTGGACAAGTGACCAATCGCATATTCTTAACAGTCCTGTGATGTGTTTAATGTGTAAATATGTAAGCAATTATGCAAGTGAGCTATCTAATGGTCTTTTCAACCTTAGCTTTCCTCTACGATCTCGCACGAAGGGTTTCCACACTTTCCTAAGGTGTTTGAAATAAATCTAGATGCACTTCCTATTGTCTCCTTAATGCGAGGGGGGAAATTGGTTCAATCATCTGATAACATACCTACCGTGGCAAGAAACTATTGGTTTAATCAGAATCCATAGTGATGCATTTTAGAATTTTTCATGTATTTTGGCTTTACAGATTCTCATTTTAAGTTAACAAGGCAGTTGTTTTGATCGATATGTTTGGCACACGTGATCTTAATAGAATCATATAATTCCTTGTAATGCTGCTTAATTTTTGCATTCTCAGTCCTAAAAAGCTCATTTTGTTCTTGAAGAATGTTGACTTTATCAGTCAATTGGGTTGTTGGGTTTAAAAGACTTCAAGATATTCTAAGAGTTACTGTTGCTCAGGTATATATTAGTGCTGTCAAGCATAACATAGTGCCTGCTGGTAATACTAATGAAAATATATGCAAGTATTTAGTACTGGTTAGTTATTAAAAGTTACTTACTGCTAGTTACTACTGTATAGTATTAAGTGATACTGTTAGTATAAAGTTATTGCTGCTGTAGAAGTAAGAATATCTCAGAGATGAAAGACTAAAAATATATAAGTAGTTATGCTGCTAGTACTAAAGTTAGTACTACTAGTGTATGTTAGTACTGTTGGAGTAAACTTCTAAGTAGTTAATGCTGCTTGTGCTCAGTTACAACTGCTGAGTGATTACAACTGTTGGAAGGTTTATGCTGACAGAGATAAGATCAAAAGCTTATCAAGAAGGAGTTTAAAGATTAATTGGAGAGAACAAGAATACTTTCGAGATATAGTTTTAGTTATTTGCTAAAGAAGATATGTATAACTTATTTGTTTTAAGAGATTATGTTTTTGTTTATAGAAAAGATCATGATAAGTTAGAAAATATTGTAAGCCTTGTAGGACTCCTTGGTGTTATTAAAAAGGTCTAGGTCCTAGGGTATAATGTTAGATGTACATCTTTAATATTCGTAGCTTCCAAGGTTTCTTGTAAACACATAATACTATTAAGATGTGTTCTTTTTATTACTTAAGGCTGAAAAGTTTGGTTAATCTGTTTGTTATTGATCCTTGTCTACTGTTTTTATTACGATTTTTACTTAGTATCATTGACTAGATTCTGCCATAGTCTTTGTTTATTCAATCAAGGTTTTTACTATAGTTGTCTTGGATTTATTCAATACAACTAAGCTTCTTACAAGCTAAGCAAGATCTATTCAAGAGGGATCAACAAGTGGTATCAGAGCTTGTTGAGGAACTTTGAATAAAAAGAAACAATCTACACATATCAGAACTATTTGTTTGTGAAATCATAGAGGCAGGATCTTTAACAATGCTGTGCTGCAAACTCTAGTGCTCAATCCAGGAGAATTTGAGCTTTAGAAAATGAGGATAGAACAATACTTCCTAATGACAGATTATGCTCTTTAGGAAGTAATAGTAAATGTAAACTCACCTCCACCTAAGAGAACTGTTGATGGAGTTAAGCAAACATATCCTCCTACAACTGCAGAGGAGAAGCTAGCAAGGAAGAATGAGTTAAAGGAAAGAGGTACACTATTGATGGCTCTTCCAAAATTATGAACATCAGAATCTATAGTTAATCCCCACAAATGTGAATGACTCTGATCGGAAGCATAGAGAAAAGGTTTGGAGGTAATAAGGAGTCAAAGAAAACTCAGAAGATACTTCTAAAACAATAGTATGCGAATTTCAATGGATCAAGATCAGAAAGACTTGATCAAACCCATGATAGGCTTCAAAAGCTATTCAGTCAGCTAGAGTTTCTAGGTGAAACTATTTCTCAAGAAGATATGAATCTGAAGTTTCTAAGAAGTCTCCCATCATAATGGAAGACTCATACCTTGATCTGGAGAAACAAACCTAATTTAGAACTTAAGCATGGTTGACCTATTACAAACAATTCTAAAGATTTTTGATAAAACTGAAGTTAAAGGGTCATCAAGCTCAAACCAAAATTCACAGAATGTAGCTTTTGTGTCTTCTAATAACTCTGGCAGTTCTAATCAAGCTTATGGTTCTAACTCTGCCAATATTAATAGTATGAGTGATGCCGTGATCTATTCTTTCTTTGCAAACCAATCTAACAGTCCATAATTAAACTGGATGAGGGGTGGACTTACAACAGATTGATGTGTATGACTTAGAGAGATGCGATCTAATGTGTCAGATAGCTATGTTGAAACATTGAGGAGTAAGAGATTTCTAAAATACAGACTAGAAGGAAGATTAATGCAAATGGTTCTAAGACCATAGGATTTAACAAATAAAAGGTAGAATGCTATAACTGTCATAAAAAGGATCATTTTGCAAGGGAGTGCAGGGCTCCAAGGGAGAACAGGAACAGAGAACCTGTAGGAGGAATGTGATAGTAGAAACAATAGAGACAAAAGCTTTGGTGGCTCAAGATGGACTTGGGTATGACTGGAGTGATCAGTGAAGTGAAGAAGGACCTATAAAGTTTTCACTTATGGCATATACATCTTTAGGTTCTTCAAGCTCAGATTCTGAGGTATCTACTTGTTCTAAAGCATGTGTAAAATCTTATGAAACTCTCAAAGAACATTATGATAATCTGACAAAAGATTTTAATAAGTCTCAATTAAATGTAGGTGCTTATAAAACAGGTCTAGAATCTGTAGAGGCTATACTAGATGTGTATAAAAATAATGAGGTTGTTTTTGAAGAAGACAAAAAGATTTTAAAACTAGATATTAAGTTGAGAGATAATGCACTAACAGAGCTTTGAAAGAAATTTGAAAAAGGAGAAAAGGAAATAGATGATTTAAAACTTACCTTAGAAAAGTTTGGAAATTCATCTAAAAATCTAAGCAAACTGTTAGATATTCACGTAAGTGATAAGTTCAAGACTGGTGTGAGGTTTGATGGTCAAGTAGTTGATAGTCATGTGTTAGATAGTCAAGAAAATGAAAGGTATAAAACAAATGAAAGGTATCATGCTGTTCCCCCTCCCTATACTAGGAACTTTATGCCCCTTAAATATGATTTGGTACTTGCTGATGAGGAAGAATATGTTTTTATGAGTCAGTAACTAGTATACCTGATGTTGCAACAAGAGAAGCTAAGACTAGTTGTGTTCAAAACCTAAGTCTGTTGGTGAACCTCTTACTAAAGACTGGATATCTGACAGTGAGGATGAGAATGAGAATGAGTTTAAATCTAAACAGGGAAAAACCTAGTTTTGCCAAAATAGAATTTGTTAAATCTAATGAGCATGTGAAAACACCTAGGGAGTCTGTTAAGAAGGTAGAGAACAAAAAGCAAGCTAAATACCCTAGGAAAAATAGTCAAAGCCCTAGAGGTAACCAGAGAAACTAGAATAATTTGATGACTCAGAAATTAGGAAGTAATTTTAAGTTTAAAAATAAAGCTTGTTATGAATGTGGCAGTTTTAATCATTTGATCAAAGATTGTGAAAAGAAAATGGTAGAGAAAACTGTATGGAACAATGCTAGAAGGGCAAATCACCAAAATTCTCAAAGAATGACTCACCCTCATCCAAAAGGAAATTTTGTTCCAAAAGCAGTCTTAATGAAATCTGGCATTAAAACACTTAATACTGCCGGGCAAAACTTTTCAAAAGCAGTATTATCAGTTAATACTGCTAGGACCAATTAATACTGCCTACCCTAGACCAATAGTGAATAGTGCAAGGACAACATCAAATGTTTTTAATAGAGCACATACACATGTTAGAAGGCCCTTTAACAAGTCTACAACAAATAAGAACAGTAATTTAAAAGAAAAAGTTAATACTGTTAAGGGAAATGTTACTACTGCTGGGCCAAAAGCAGTAGTAAGTGATAATAAGGGAAATGAGGCTAATGTTGTTAAGGCCTCAACATGTTAGGTTTAGAGACCAAAGAAAAAAGTTTTAGACCATATCTCCAGACACAATGGTGCATTAGTGAATTTTAAAAGATTTAACTATGTTGATGCACAAGGCAGATCCAAGTCTGTAATGGCTTGGGTCCCCAAGAGATCCTGATTCTCTTACTCTTGTGCAGGGTAATACACAGCTAGAATTACAAGAAAAAGGAGTAATTGATAGTGGGTTATTGCTTATCCAGAACTTGACTGAAAAAAGTCCTACCTGTCAGATGATGAAAAAATAGATGGTGGATTTGTTGCATTTGGAGGAGATTCCAAAGGAGGTAGAATCACTGGTAAAGGTAAAATCAATACAGGTAAATTGGATTTTGAAGATGATAGGAATTAAGATCGTTTAAGCTCGAGTTTGTTTAGAACTCATCTAGGATTAATAATAACAAAGATTGATATAGCACAACGAAATTTAAACAAAGAATCAATGTTATTAAACAAGGTTTTACATTCATACATTCACACCAAGCCCTAATTCTATATGATCAGTATAGAACGGTTACTCTAACTAGTAACAAGGATCAAGAAAATCTTGATTACCTTAAGGCTAAACCAACTCTAATAGATGTCTACATCTCTACACGTTTTGGTGCACACACACATACTTTTTCATTTGCACACCTAAAACTATGTCTAGGGATCTCTTTATATAGAGAGTCCATAAGACTTACAAAGGAAACATAATCTGATAAGGAAACTAAATCTTTTTAAATCAATCTTGATCTTCATATCTTTGACCATATCTTTGACTAAATCTTTAACCAAATCTTCTTTTTTAATCAATCTTGATCTTCTTTATATTTTTGACCAAATCTTCTAGAATCCTCCATCATTGTAGAATTCTATTCTTGACAACTTTGATCCTTTTGTTTTCCTTTTGTTTCATTCTTGTTTCATTGTTTTGTTTCATTGTTTTGAAACATAATCTTGAACAACAAAGATATATCCAAATGCTCCAATATTATTAGATTAATAATACGAGTACTCTTAACTTAGTACTGGGGTTTACAACCTTGAAGCTTTTCTCAATCGACCTTGAAGCTTTGGCAGTACAAACTCTGTCTTGGCAGTATTAAGTATGAAGACTTTAGTTCCTAATAATTCTCCCCTAAACTTGATATTCATCTTGTTAATCTTCAAGTTTCTTTATTAAAGGCTTCTTGATCCTAACAATCCTCCCCTAAACTTGATATTCATCTTTTGAATCTTCAAGTTTCTGGATAAAAGCTTTATTTTGACTTGGAGGATGTAATCAAACACTTCTTGACTTCTTGTACTGTGACTTGTCATTTTGTTGAATGTCTGTTGAGTCAACTCCTGCTCCTGCTCTCTTTTCATCATCAAATTGATCATGCAATTTCACAGCTGCTTTATAACCAAGTCTTTCTGCCTCTCTTGTTACATCTTTGTCTTCAGGGCTATTTAACCTCACTAAATCTTCCAAATCTGTTTCTGGGTTGCCCTACAAATAAGAAAATCAGACCCTCCTGGGAACCCAAGCCATTACAGACCTGGATCTGCCTCTTACATTCAACAATAGTCATATTCTTCTTCAAAGTGATTGATGCTCCTATTAGGTTTGCAGAGTCTCCAAACCCCAACTTGTGATGCTTTAACAGCATTAACCCGATTTGTCCTAACAGCATTAACCACTGCCTTTGGTCTAGTTAGAATTTAAAGTATTTACTTGTCCTTGAACAACAGCAACAAAACAACATTATAAGATATAAAATTTGTCTGCAGTATTAAGTGAAATTTGGCTATGACTAGTTATAGATTTTTCTTGGAACCATGTGTCTTTTTGGATTGGGTTGAGTAATTCTTTGGGGGAATTTTGATGGTTCACCCTTCTTGCATTGTTCTACACTGGTTTTTCCTCCCTTTGACCATTTAGCTGTCTCTTTTGTTTACATGTATACTTGAGGTGATCAAAACTTCCACAGACATAGCAGGCTTTATTGGGATCCAAATCATTTCCTAGTTGTTTAGACTTCTGTCTATTCCAATTCCTCTGATTCCCCCTAGGAGATTATGATCTATACATTTTTGCATACCTAACTGACTTTTTAACTGGTTTTTCATGATTTTCAGGTTTTGTAAACTCTACCTTTTTATTAATAGGAAAAATAGTTTCTTTATCAACATTAGGTGAAGATTCAACAAAGCTACTTTTGTCTTGTGATACTTGTTCTTCTACCAGAGACTCATCAGAATGTTCCTTTAAATTTTTTGATTCTTATCACAAACAACATTAGACTCTTGCTTACTATTCTCAAGACCATAACCTTTGAATTCAGGCTCTTTGAATTCATCAAGACCAGAATAAGACAGATATAGCTTGTTAGGTCTATTATAAATTAAAAGGATTGAGGTAGAGAACTGCATATATCCCAAAACCCTTTTTACTTTTGTCAGTTATCTGACTTCCTAACAACTAATCAGAGTCTTTTAGGGCCTTATCAAATTTCTCAATTTTAAAATCAATGCCATCTTTTTCTTGCTTAACTTTCTCAAGCTCACTTTTAAGCATATTTATTTCATAGTTTTTACAATCTACTTCTCTTTTAAGAACTGCAACTTCTTCACTAAAAAGAAATCTAATTCTTTTTATATGTGATATTGATCTTCTAGAGTTGCTAAAACCTCTTTTATAAGTGCTGCTTTATAATTCAGTTCATTAAGCTTACAAGCAAATCATCACACTATTTCTTAAGAGTTTTCAAAGTTTTTCAGATTGTGTTTTTGAAACAAGTTTTAACCTTCAGAGGTGGAGAAGCATAGGAGCCATCTCTTCCTTGTGAGTAAATGATTCTTCTTGTTAGTTTCTTCTAGATCAAAGTTTTAGAACACAAGCTCTGATACCACTTGTTAGGAATTAAGATAGTTTCAAGCTCGGTTGTTTAGACTTATCTAGCCCTTACCACAGGAATATAATAATAAACAAAGATTTGTTTTAGCACATTGGGAATTTAAACAAAGGAAGGAATCAATGTTTTTAAATAGGTTTTACATTCATTTCATTCAATCACCAAGCCCAATTCTATTGATCAGTATATACGGTTCTCTAGAACACTAGTAACAGGGATCAAGAAAATCTTGATTACCTTGAGCTAAACCAACTCTAATAGACGTCTACATCTCTACATGTTTTGGTGCACACACACACACTTTTTCATTTGCACACCTAAAACTATGTCTAGGGATCTCTTTATATAGAGTGTCCATAAGACTTACAAAGGAAACATAATTTGATAAGGAAACTAAATCTTTTTAAATCAATCTTGATCTTCATATCCCTGACCATATATTTTACCAAATCTTTGACCAAATCTTATTTTTTAATCAATCTTGATCTTCTTTATATTTTTGACCAAATCTTCTAGAATCCTCCATCATTGTAGAATTCCAATTCTGACGGACCTTTGATCATTTTGTTTTCCTTTTGTTTCATTCTTGTTTCATTGTTTTGTATCATCAAATCAATATAATTCCCAACAGAAGATGTGTACTTTGTTAAGGAAATGTGTGACAAGAAAAATAGTGTTCTTTTTACAGACACTAAATGTGTTATTTTGTCTCCTGACTTTAAGCTACTTGATGAAAATCATGTCTTGCTTAGAATTCCTAGAAAAGATAACATGTACAGTGATGATTTAAAGAATATTGTTCCTTCAGGAGGTCTAACTTGTCTCTTTGCAAAGGCCACATTAGATCAACTCCCCCACTTGAACCACATGGAATCTAAATCTTTGGCATAGGGGCTTAGGCCGTATAAATTTCAAAACATATGAACCTATAGTGAGGGGAAACCTTGTTAGAGGCTTACCTTCAAATATTTTTGAAAATAATCACACATGTGTTTCTTGTCATAAAGGAAAGCAACATAAAGTCTCTTATAAGACCAAGACTGTAAGCTCAATCAGCCAACCATTACAAATGTTGCATATGGATTTGTTGTGGGCCAACATTTGTAAGAGTTAATGATAAAAAGTTTGTACTGCCTTTTGTCACAGATGACTATAGTAGGTTTAGTTGGGTTTTCTTTTTAGCCACTAGGATAAAACTAGTGAAATCCTTAAAACATTCATAACTGGCATAGAAAATCTAATAGACCTTAAGGTGAAAGTAATTAGATGTGACAATAGGACTGAATTCAAGAAATAAGGTCATGAATCAGTTATGAAATGAAGGGTATTAAGAGGGAATTTAGTGTTGCTAGGACCCCACAACAAAATGGAGTAGCACAGAGGAAAAATATGATCATAATAAGAGGCTGCTAGGACTTTGATCAGATGATTCCAAAATTGCCAACAACTTTTATAGGCTGAAGCAGTTAATACTATTGTTTTGTTTAAAATAGAGGTGTTAGTTATCAAGCCTCATAACAAGACCTTATTGAACTCTTTTCTAGGTAGAAATACCTGCATTAAGTTCATGAGACCATTTTGGGTGTCTCTGTTACTGTTCTTATACATTATATCACCTAGGTAAGTTTGATGGAAAGGCTTTGATGAAGGGTTCTTTGTAGGATACTCTACCAATAGCAAAGCATACAGGGTATTCAACAGTAGAACTAGGATAGTAGAAGAGAACCTGCATGTTAAGTTTAGTGAAGAAACACCTAATATTGCAGGAAATGGACCTAATTGGATTTTTAATATAGATGCTCTAACAATATCTATGAATTATAAGCTAGTTATTGCAGGGAACCAAACTAATGGTAATGCAGGTACCAAAGAAAACATTGATGCATGTCTAAGATGGGAAGAAAATAGTACCTGGTCAAAAGTATATACTGCTACCATTGTTGACATCTGATCCATCACTCTCTAAAAGTTTAAAGGATTCTCCTGATGCTGGATTCAAACCATCAGAGGAGGAGGAAAAGATAGATTTTGAACATAAAGAGAATGAAGATAGTAAGGTGCCAAATACAAAGGAGCCAAGAGTTAATCAAGAGCAGGATGCAAATGTCAACAGCACTAACAACATTAATACTGTTAGTCCAATTGTTAGTGCTCCTGACATAGAAAATAATGTTGTTGATGAGAATATAGTCTATGGATGTATTCATGATCCAAATATGCCTAATTTAGAAGAGATTGTCTATTCTGATGATGATGAAGAAGTTGGCGCAGAGGTTGACATGAACAATTTGGCTACAAATGTGCCTGTCAGTCCTATTCCAAGTACAAGAGTTCACAAGGATCATCCACTTGAACAAATCATTAGAGATATACATTCAGCACCTCAAACCAGAAGGATGACAAAGAATGTGACTGAACATGGTATGTTTAGTTCAGTGCAACAAAGAATCAACCATAAAGATTTTCAAAATTGAATGTTTGCTTGTTTTCTATCACAAGTAGAACCCAAAAAGGTGATCCAACCATTGACAGATCCAAGTTAGATAGAAGCAATGCAGGATGAGCTTCTACAGTTTAAATTATAGAAGGTTTGGACTTTGGTTGATTTACCACATAGCAAGAGTGTAGGTCCAAAGTCTTGGATCTGATTAGCCTTTTGTAAGACAATAGCTAACTTAAATAAATCCAAATCAACTATATGATAGACAATGACTATGAATACTATGTGCTAATGCGGAATCTTAACACAAGTACTAAGAAGAACACAATGTAAAACTTTGTTATTTGCTATTAATTTCTATTAGAATTCTATTTCAATCTCATTTTCAACATCGTGCCGTAGGGTTCCTTTTATACACCAAGGAAACCCTAATGGGCTTTACAAACATGTGAAAGGATAATGCATATCCTTTCCTAAGATATCTCCTAAGATAACTATTATAACTATTTTGTTACATAAACAGACTTAACTAGATAAAGCCGGTACTAACTATAGTACTGCCAGACTTAACTTAGTACTGGCAGACTTAACTATGTCTACCAGACTTAACTCTATAACTACCAGACTTAAGTCTATTTACAATAATTCCTAACAATCCTCCCCTAACTTGAACCTCACTTGTGATCTTCAAGTTTCTTTAAGTGTCTTCATTATAAGCTTCTTGAGGATTTTGTAAGCATTATCTTTGGAATTATTCTTGAACTTCAACATGATGATTTTCCTGTATAAACAGGTTCTTGACTTCTATCAGCAACTCTTGAAATCATCACTAAGGATATTTACAGCATCAAATCTTTTCAGCAACACTTGAATAAGCATCAACATTGACTACATGTACATCAAATCATAAAGTTTCAGTCTATTCTCATCACTTCCAGGTGTGTTAACTCCTGTGAGAGGTGAATCATTGAAAATTTAATGGATTTGATGTCTCTTTACCAGTTAGCCATTAACTCTGGAGTAGCCAATGTTTGGTTTATAAACCATGGTACATTGATAACCATTTCAACTCTTAGTACATGAAACATGGTGAGTTGAAATACCATATGATTTTTAGCAAATCATCAGCTATCAACGGATTTGATTAAGCCTTTACCAAGTAACCGTTTGCTCTTGGGCTAGCTAATCCTTTGGTGGAATCATGACATCACCCTGGTGGACTAGTAACCAATTCTGTAACATTTCTCATTTTCAGGTTATTTACAACTTTAGTAAATTTTATTATTTATTTTTAGAGTTTTACGCGTTCGCTTTTAATTATTAACTTATAGTTAAATCGCGTAAACTAAAAATC